>CM029274.1:13689509-13834859 GCA_016920895.1 Vaccinium myrtillus
AATTGAATAAAGAGAGACAAGTGTCTACTCTCGGGCGCGTTTCTTGCATTTATTTGATCGACCAAACACGTTCTATTATTTGCAAACGCGCCCTAAACTACACCTCTCCACTGGTTTATTAGTCGGCTATCCCACAAAATTTGACTCGGGTGATCGACATAACGGAGCAAACGACAGGCGACAGGCGATTCATCCAATTTACAGAATTAGATAGAAAAGGGTTTCAATGGAGAAAGGGAAAGGGGTGGCGATGGGTCGAAGATGGGCCGTCGATTTCACTGACAATTCTACGACTCCTTACACTCGCGACATCTCTGATCCACCCGGCTTCTCTCGTGCTTCTCCCGATCAGGTCCGTCTGTGTGTGTGCGTGCGCGTGTGTACATACGGTGTAAGCATGTTTGCATTCTGGTTTAATTCGACTAGTTGTTATTGCTCACAAGATGTCTTTGATTTGTTGTAGGACGATTCAACAGTTAGTCGCCAAAAGAAGGACGCCGAAGCTAATTGGAAATCTCAGGTAATTTCAATCTGCCAAAAGAACTGCGGTTAGGGTTTTGTTGTGTATTTCCATTATGTGTATAGGCTAGACATAGTTAGTCCTCTTTGCTCAGACAAAAATAGGAAAAGGAAAAAAGAAGGAAAATAATTTGAATTTTGTCCTTTGGAATGTATAGTCATTAGTCGTAACTCATAAAGTGGAAAGTTGCCGGCATATATTAAGATTTAATATTCCTTTCCGCATGTTGCTGCTATTGTCTTGATTTTTAATCTGTTACTGGCTTTGAGGTTGGGCAACATATTAAGTCAATTAGATGTCTAGATCCATAGAAGTGTATCAGGTCAAGGATTTGTCACTACCGTGGTACTTTGTACTTTATATGTAATCCTCTTCGTTAATTCAATGGCATTTTATTTTATGTTTGGGCTGCGTAAGGTGTCCATAGAAATATATGCACACTCACACGCACACATGTAAGAAAGCTCTTTAGATTGAGGCATTAGCTTGCTAGAATCTAGATTATACGGAGGCGAGTTTTGTATCACTTATTGATGCTTCTCCGATAAGATATAGCTCCTTAACTTCTTTCCCCCCCCCCCCTTCTAATTGAAAGAAAAAGAGTTGCATAAGGATAACCAGGGGAAGAAGTCCACCATGTGTTGAAAGTTAATAAAATATTAAAATTGACTGGAATTGGAACATTTCCAATCTGGAAGTAAATAGAACTCAACCTTGAAAGCTAGCTCTAAAGGTGCCCTTATGCTCATATCACGCTTCTTTCGTGCTCAACGAACTTTGAATTTCACTACAGAACCCCTTTGTGCCCTCGAGCATGTGCTCGCTAGGCAGAGCCTACCACGTGTTAGCTTGGGACACACTCTACCACACACCGGTGTTTTTGCCCTAATATCACTATGTGTGGTCATTTGCTCCAAAAGCTTAAGCTTTTCTGATATAAAATAATAGAGGAGAGAATGCCTATTGAGTCCCACATGACTCCTCACTTATCTTGAAAAAGATGATGAGGCAAGATAGCCTCTAGACAGCCAACCACGAATGCAACTACATCTAACTTCGTTCATTATGGGTAAAAAACCCAACAATCCCTCCAATGAATGAAATTAACAAACATACTAATGCAGACTACAATGCTGACACGAATATTGCAAGAACTCTTGTGGACTTAAATCTCCACTTCCAAGAATTGGAGTATTCTCGGATAATCAGGAGTCTAATGTACTTATGAGTGGTACAAAGCCCGATATAGCCTACTCGGTGAGAGACTGAGTAGATACATGAGTAATCCAAGACATGATCATTAGAAAGCTAAAGTCAGAGTGCATCGCTATTTGAGGAATACTCGTGATTTGTGATTGCACTACACCAAATATCCGGATGTACGAGAAGGGTTCTGTGATGCGAACTGGATATCAGATATGAAGGACTCGAAATCCATGAGGGGATATGTCTTTATGCTTGGAAATCTTCCAAATTGACGTTTATAACACTTTCTACGATGGAGTCTGAGATTATTGCTTTAGATAAAGCAACTGAAGAGGCTGAATGACTACGTCAATTTGTGTAGGATGTTCCGAGATGGTCGAGAAACCTGTGCCAGCAGTTACCATACATTACAAAGTAAAAAATTTATAATGGTAAGTCTAGACATATACGTCGAAGACATTATGCCATTAGGCAGCTACTCTCAAATACAATATCGCGGATCTGCTTACCAAAGGGTTAACCGGAGAGCTAGTTGAACAAGCAACAAGGGGAATGGGTTTAAAGCCTATGACAGAGAAAGCTATCGTCAGTATCGTGAAGGAAATCCCAACCTAGTTGATTGGAGATCCCAAGATCTGGGTTCAATGGACAACTGCGTATATCTAAGTTAATCACTGTGGAGTGAAAGCACTCCTGCTTGTTCCTATGATGAAACAGGGATTTGAAGATGAGATTAAGCATTGGTTTTAATGATTTTTTTGTGTTGGTGAGCCAGGCTGGGTATAGTGAGATACCTATAACAAGAGGTTACCTGTGTGAGTATGAAGTGAGACCGCTTCTTTGAGAATTTAGGAAGGCGAAATTCTCGAGAATATACTTGTAGAACTAGGACGTGATGGCTAAAACAAACACGAGTGAGAACTGAATAGCGTGAGGAGAAGTTTCTGTGTGACGTCTGTTGTCTCGGTTTACTAATACCACAACATAGTTAAAGACGGGTCCATCCACTAGTCAGTCGGTAAGGGATGGTTCAAGGCCAAAAGCTACCTATCTTATGCAAGAATTATTCATTGTTTCTCTTTATCCAAGTCAGTATTGTAGGGGTGCTTTGGCAAAAAAGCAAAAAGTGATTTTTTGGTTTTTTCGTTTTGTCTTTATTCAATTTTTTTTTTTACATTTGTTAGTTTTGCATCAAGTTTTTGCGGTTTATGGATTCGTCTCGACGAGACGAATCCAAAAAGCATAAAATTATGCTCGGAACTATTTTTTTTGAATAAAGCCGAAAATAAACCAGTTTACAAAAAAACCAAAAAACCACTTTTTGCTTTTTTGCCAAAGCACCCCGTAGTCTGCATTAGTATGTTTGCTAATTTCATTCATGGGGATTGTTGGGTTTTTTACCCATAATGAATGAAGTTAGATGTAGTTTCATTTATGATTGGCTGTCTAGAGGCTGTCTTGCCTTATCTTCTTTTTCCAGATAAGTGATGAGTCATGTGGGACTCAATAGGCATTGACGACTCTATTAGTTTCAAGGTCCTCTGGTGCTATATGTAAAGGCATTTCGTGTCTTGTACACTTGCGTACACAGTCCATCACATACTCTAGTTTTGATTTGTGAGAGAGGGACAATTAAGGTTCAGTTCGCCAAGGCGTTCATCGGAGGTGTTTCGAAGTTCGTGCTCTAGCCGTTTTATCCTAGGAGAGAGATGCCGGTTCAACCTTCAACACCCTCGGTAGGCGGCTGTTTTAAGGAGACCATGATTACACAAGACTCAGTTCTCGATTATTCCAATATTATTTGTATTTCTTACTTTTTTTTGATTATGTACGTGTAATTTGTTCATACTCAGGCACACGTGGTAGAGGGTATTGTTGATATCAACCTCTCGGCCATGGTCTCTTAGGTTAACTTGGTGGGTTCAAACCCACAAGAATGGTGGGTTGACATAGGGCCACTCGTCATACCTGTTGTGATAAGTAGTTATCCACTTTCGAGCCGGTTTCAGGCGAGAAACTCTATATGGGGAACTCAGCCACCTCTGAGGTGACAGGGCAAGACAAGGTGATTCTGAAGATGACTTTAGGAAAGGAGCTGACTTTGAACAATGTGCTGTTCGTGCCTGATATTTGCAAGAATCTGATCTCTAGGTCGCTCCTGAGCAAGCATGGCTTCTGCATTGTGTTTGAGGTGGACAGGGTCACTCTGACCAAGACGGGTGTTTATGTTGGGAAAGGGTACATGACCTATGGTCTGTTAGAAAATGAATGTAATGACTGTTATTCCAACGATTAATAAAAGGAAGTCCCAGTTGCTTCCTTGCTTGAGTCTTCCATTTTGTGGCATGAGAGACTAGGTCACGTTAATTATGATTCTATGCGTAGATTAATTAACTTAGATCATATTCATGCTTTCCAAATTGATAAAATCACAAGTGTGAAACTTGTGTTCAGTCAAAGTTAACACGGTCTTTGTTTCTTTCGGTTGAAAGTAGTACTGAACCATTAGGTTTTATCCACACCGATGTGTGGATTGAAATATGTCCAATCTCCAAATGCCAATAAGTATTTCATTACTTTTATTGATGATAGCACGAAATACTGCTACGTGCACTTGCTTAAAAGCAAGGATGATGCTTTGGACATTTTCATTCTTTATTAGAAGGAGGTCAAGAATCAACTTGGCTAAAAGATTAAGGTGGTAACAAGTGACCGAGATGGCGAATTCGAGTCACCCGTTCAGTGAATTTTGTGCTCAGCACGAGATTATCTGCCAAACCATTGCACCTTACTCCCCCTAGCAGAACGGTACTGTTGAACGTAAATGATGAATGCAATGTTGATTAGTTCTGGGTTGCGTTTGAACATTTGGGGTGATGCGATTCTCACAACAAACTATATCTTGAATATAGTTCCTCGAAAGAAGTTCGGCAAAACCCCATATGAGTTATTTAAAGGTAAGAAGCCTACCTACAAATACTTATGGGTGTGGGAGTGTTTTGCAAAGGTAGCTATACCTCCTCCTAAGATGGAGAAAATTGGTCCAAATACTTATGGGAGTTGATGTGTGTTCATCGGTTATGCACATAATAGTGGTGCATATCGGTTTCTTGTGTGTGAGTTCGCAATGCCAGATATTCACGAGAATACCTTCATGGAATATATGAATGCGTCGTTCTTCGAACACATCCCCTTATAGATCATTAGGCGAGTCCAACTCTGTAAAATGGACTTTGCATCATGCTAATGACAACAGTTGAGACCAAGAAGATGAAACAGATGAAGAGACGAGACGTAGCAAGTGGGCTAGAACATCAACATCTTTTGGTCCAGTATATTTGTTAGAGAGTGAGCCTTGGACATACAAGGAAGTTGTAAGCTGTTCTGAGGGTCCACTTCAAGAAGAGGCTATCAAGAGTGAGATTGACTTTATACTGCAAAACTATACATTGGAACTCATGGACTTGCCATCAGGCAGTAAGCCTCTCGGCTATAAATGGGACTTCAAGAGGAAGATGAAAGCAAATGGGTCAATAGATAAGTACAAAGCTAGGCATGTTATCAAAGGATACAAACGAAAGGAAGGCCTAGAATACTTTGATACTTAGTCACCAGTCTCAAGGATTACTTCATACGGATGTTAATTGCAATCGCAACATTACGAAACCTTGAGATATATCAAATGGATGTTAAAACAACTTTCCTGAATGGTGATTTAGGTGAATAAATCTACATGGGACAACCCGAGGTTTTTCTGCCCTGGAAAAGAAAAGTTTGTAGACTTGTTAGATCTCTTTATGGTCTAAAACAAGCACCAAAACAATGGCATGAGAAGTCTGACAATGCTGTATTGTCTAGCGGCTTCCAGATCAATGAATGTGACAAATGTGTAAAGATACTGAAGGGCATTTTGAGTCTCTATGTTGATGACATGCTCATTATTGGTAATGATGACAAAATTTCCAATCTAGTCAAGATCACCAGAACATCTGACAGACTTGTGTTGTCTCAGACACGCTATGTTGATAAGATTTTTGAGAAATTCAACAAGTCTGACACAAATATTGCAAGAACTCCTGTGGGCTTAAATCTCCACTCGTACAAGAATGGGGGAAGACATATCCCAATTAGAGTATTCTCGGATAATCGGGAGTCTAATGCACTTGATGAGTGGTACAAGGCCCGATATAGCCTACTCGGTGAGTAGATACATGCGTAATCGAGGACATGATCACTGGAAAACGATAGTCAGAGTGCTTTGCTATTTGAAGTGTACTCGTGATTTGGGACTGCACTACACTAGATATCTGGCTGTACTAGAAGGGTATTGTGATGCAAACTGGGTATAAGATATGAAGGACTGTGGATATGTCTTTATTCTTGGAAATCTTCCAAACAGACGTGTATAACACGTTCTATGATGGAGTATGAGTTTATTGCTTTAGATAAAGCAGCTTAAGAGGCTGAATGGCTACGTCAATTTCTGGAGGATGTTCCAAGATGGTCGAAACCTGTGCCAGCAGTTAGCCTATATATCTTGCAAAGTGTATAATGATAAGTCTAGACATATACGTTGAAGACATGATACCATTAGGCAGCTACTCTCAAGTGAAGATGTCGCTATTGACTATGTGAGGTCAAAGGTCAATATCACATATATGCTTACCAAAGGGTTAACCTGAGAGCTAGTTGAACAAACATTGAGGGAAATGTTTTTAAAGCTATGACAGAGGAAGGTATCATGAAGGAAAACCTATGTTCTAAAAATCGGTCAAGTCGGCCAACTAGTCGGCCCAAAGTCGCTAGTCGGAGGTCCCCCGACTTGATCGAAACCCGACTAATCGAGCAAAAGTTGGCGATTAGTCGGCCAAAAGTCGCTAGTCGGCAGCCGACCGACCCGGGACCGACTAGCGTCTTTTAGAACCTTGAGGAAAACCCAACCTAGTTGATTGGAGATCCCAATCTAGGTTCAATGGACAACCTATTTGCGTATATCTAAGTTAACCACTGTGGAGTGAAAGTACTCCTGTCTGTTCCTATGATGAAACAATGATTTGAAGATGAGGTTAAGCGTTAGCTTTTAATGACTTTTTGCGCTGGTGAGCTAGACAGGGTATAGTGAGATACCCATGACAAGAGGTCACTTGTGTGAGTATGATGTGGGGCCTCATCTTTGAGAATTTAGGAAGGCGAAATTCTCAAGAATATACTTGCAGAACCAGGGAGTGTGTTTCATGGACAAAACAAACACAACAACGAGAATTGAACTGCGTCAAGAGAAGTTTCAGTGTGACTTGTCTCAATTTACTAATACGACATCACAGTTCAAGACGGGTCCGTCCACTCGTGAGCTAGTAAACTCGATAGGCTATCACAAAGGAAGGTTTAAGGCCAAAAGCTACCTATCCTATGCAGGAATTATTTGTTGTCTCTCTCACTCTCTCTCTCTCTCTCCCGGTCAGCATTGTAGTCTGTATTAGTATGTCTGCTAATTTCATTCATGAGGGATTGTTAGGTTTTTTACCCATTATGAATGAAGTTAGATGTAGTTGCATTTGTGGTTCGCTGGCTTGCCTCATCATCTTTTTTCAGATAAGTTATGAGTCATGTGGGACTCAATAGGCATTCACTCCTCTATTATTTTAGAGGTGTTGGATTTTACCCATTGAAGAGAAGGGTCCTTAAATGAGAGTGACCCACATGAGAGTCCCCTCAACTTGACTCAGCCACCAACAGCAACTTGGGCGCATGGATTTGGCGAGATTTTCTTCTCACGCCTGATTTGAGAATCCTACGCGTGATTTAGGAATTAAATGGCTTTTGTTCTTTTCTTTCCTATTGTTGCCTATATATGCATGCGTGTAATGTATATTGAGGTAGAGTTGTGAGCTGTGAGCGTGGCGAGGATAGTTTGAGAGAGCCAGAGTGAGAGGTGTTTTCATGGTTTCTGTATTTGATTTGATTAATACAAAAACCGGAGTTTTTCCTCTGAATTAATGGTGTGTTTGTGTGTGTGTGATACTCGTGAGCACAAGAAGAGGTCCTCTGGTGCTATATGTAAAGGCAATTCGTGTATTGCTGATATGCGTACGTGTCATACACTTGCATACAAAGTCCACCATCACATAGTCTAGTTCTGATTTGTGAGAGAGAGACAGGCAAGGTTTAGCTCGCCAAGGCATTTATCGGAGGTGTTCCGAAGTTCGTGGTTCAGCCGTTTTATCCTGGGAGACAGACGGCGATTCAACCTACAACACCCTCGGTAGATAGCGAATCTGTTTTAAGGAGACCGTGATTACACGGGACTGGTTCTCAAATATTCCGATATTGTTTGTATTTCTTGCAGTTTTATAATTCTGTAATTGTAATTGTAACTTGGATTTTGTCTTAATGGAAATTGTCGTTTGGATTCCGTGAATTGCTGCAATAACTTTTCCAACAAACCGATGTGTGATTTGAAATATGTAAAAACACCTAATGCCAATAAGTATTTGATTACTTTTATTGATGATAGCATGAAATACTGCTACATGTACTTGCTTAAAAGCAAGGGTGAAGCTTTTGATAGTTTTATTGTTTATAAGAATGAGGTTGAGATCGTAAGGGAGAGTAACTTTCCTTTGGGAGTAAATTTGAATAGAGAATCTACTATTGCTTTCGTTTTTTCTAGTCACTGAGTATTGTTGAAGGAATGCTTTAACTGTTACATAGATTGTGAAACTTGCGGCCAGAAAAACAATCTGCGGTATTGATGGTAATCTTAGTGACATGGTCTTGCAAGTTTCTATTTTTTTTTTTGACAAGTACGATTCTTGTTCAAAGCCCAAACAAAAAAACAATGTCCGGAAATAAAACCTTTAGAATAGACCCTAACCTAACCACAAGCCAAGCTAGGCACCCTACCAAAGGGACCAACAACAACAAAACAAAACAAAAAGAACCAGGCCATAATACAAGCCAACAGACACAAAAGGAAAAATACAGACAGCCAAGACAAGAGCACACCATTCAGACTGATCTTAGCACAAAACCAGGTAATCCCCAAGCTGCAGACAGGTCTCTGTTCCTCTGGGAAGGTTTCACCAATCTACTTGAGCTAAGAAACTCCCCAACACTTCAAGTAGTTGAAGAAGAAATCTGCTCCACAGTTGCTGCCTTTTGCACAAAGATCCTTTGATTCTTCTCCCACCAATTTTGGTCCACAGAAGCAGCCAAAGAGCATCTAAGGACACTGCTTCTAAATCCTTGCCCCTTCACATTAAGCACAAAGCAGTCCACATTCTCATTAAGCTGCCTAGTGCCAGTAGAAATTCCATTTTTGCTGCACACCATCTGCCAAAAGAATCTGAACAAAGAACATTCAAAAACTAAATGTAGCCGAGATTCTTTGCCCCTTCACAGAACACAATCATCATTTACATTCAAACCCCAACTCAGCAGCCTAAGTAGTATTGAGGCTCTTATTTCCCCAAAGTTTGTTTCTCTTTTTTTTTTTCATTGCATTAGGTGCTAATATATTTTGGGTGGCAGTGGAGAGCTAATAATTGAAGTGCAGTTATATTGTTGAATTTGCAGTTATATTGTTGAATTGAGGGACAACATGTTTGGTTAATTGCACTCCACCATAGGCTTACCTGTTTCCCATGGAATTGTTTTCTTGTGATCACTTTTTAGTACTACAATCCGAATTTGCCACTGACAGATGTTCCTTTTTTGACTATTAACTTAATAATTATCTCTATTTGAGCAGAAAGCCTGGGAAGTGGCGCAAGCCCCTTTCAAGAATTTGCTCATGATGGGTTTCATGATGTGGATGGCTGGAAGTACAGTGCATTTATTCAGCATTGGTATTACATTTTCAGCACTTTGGCAACCCTTAAGCGCTCTTCAAGGAGTAGGGAAACGTAAGCTACTAGATTCTTACTTCAATATTACTTCCAACTTCTTTATGTGTTTGACATACACAGGCTTGTTATTGTAGATGGGGGTGGTTTGTGTAGGTATATGAGAATTTAAGACCCCCTGTTGAGGCCCTTCCCATGACTGAAAACCTCAATTTGTTGATATTTATGTGGACTTTTCGTCTGTACCAACCATGTGAAGTGGGAGAAAAAAGCATCAAAGTTTATGGTGCTGATCCAGTGGGCAAGTTGCAGCATAAATACCGAGGCAGGGTAGTGATGCTTAATGGATGAGAGTAGAATGATAGGTGATGATTGAAAGGAAGAAGTGGAAACAAACTTTTGGTCCCATGGTTTTTTATATTTTGTGTCTGATTTTCTTTTGGTTGGGAATTGTGGAGTGTACTTGCCCCCAATGAGCGTGGAGTGTATTCCAAAGAGTGCATTCTGGAAGTTCTTCGTGGTTTATCTCCAGAAACTTTGTGAAACTGTACGGTTCTTCAGTAGTGAATTTCTCCATACACAGCTTGTGTGAATATTGATTATGGGATGTTTTATGCATACTTACCATTTCTACTGCATGCCTATCTTCTTCTTGCTCCTGTGATATACCTGGTCTGATTGTGTTCAGAAATGGGAAATCTGTAATTTGATTTTGACTTTTAGTTCATTTAGGAAGTTTAGATATGTTAGGATTCTTTTTCTTATTTCATTTTTAGTTTAGAGTGGTTTGTTTGCCTTTATATAAGCCATATGTAGTAGGTTTTGGTTTATATGTATTGAATTATTGTGATATGAATTTGAATTGTTCCTGTTCCCCTTCCTTTCCTAAGTAAGTTAATGTCATAAACAGATTTCCCCATATCCGAACACAATTTTTAATCGCCAAGCATAATCCAAATTCTATCTTACCATTTCGCATCAGCTATTTTTTACCTTGCGACAACAATCCTTGTTGTTTTATAAACTATGTTGGTTGACCATGAGTTTTTTCCTTGCAGTTTTTGCGCCTTACAAGGACAGTAAAGTAGACCTTGTTTTGCCCAAGCTACTGTTCATCGCCCTTAATTTGGGGGCCCTGGCACTGGGTGTATGGAAGGTAAAATGCAGTTTCTATTGTGAGCATAGGAGAGAGTTTTAGACAATCTTATGGTGTTTGTCACTTAAATCAAATTCGGTTTGTAATTGGCAGCTTAATACGTTGGGTCTTCTTCCAACCCATGCGTCGGACTGGGTTTCATCCTTACCTCCTGCTCAGGTTCATTCCTTGTACCTAATGGCATGCACTATGTCCTAGTTTTGGAAAAAAAGTTGAATTCTTTTGGTGTATTTTCTACTCGCCTGAACTAGTGGATTAGCTTTGGCAGATTAAAAAGATGTGACGTGACTAGTGATTAAAGGTAGTGACAGCTCCAGGAATTTTTAACAGCTTGTTCAAGAATTAATTTAAGGTTAAATTCCTAAAACACCCCCTCATCTTTTTCAATTTTCCTAAAACACCCCCTAACCTTTAAAAACGTCCATACGCACCCCCTCATCTATGCAAAATGCAAAACACCCCTTACTCCGTTAACGGAATGACAAAAATGACCATAATACCCTTTAAAAATCGTCCACACTCACCCCCTCGTTTATGAAAATCATCCACAATCACCCCTCTCTCTCTTTTTTTTTTTTTTTTTTTAGTGTGTTTGTTTACATAAAATTTCTTTAAAATATGTGTTTGTTTCATTTAAAAACACACACACAAAAAAAAAGATAGGTGTATACTTTTTTTAATTTTTGGAAAATAAAATAAATTCACCTAATAAAAAAACAAATTCACGACCAATACAACTAAATCCCGTAATGTATCGTCCGATACTCCCGCATTCGATACTCCCGATACAATTACACCTCGACCGTTACCGTTACAATATCCTTATAACAAATAACCTTGGATTATATCCCCATCAATTAATTCTCGTTGACCATATCCTAACACAAACTTAACTTCCCAATTCCAATTTTTCACGACTATGCCATTAATCAAGCTTTCCTCTACGTTCAATCACAAATCGGAGGTTACCTTTTGGATTGTTTCAAATCAAGTACATAGTCAACCATAAAAAATACATCCAAATTTCTTAGGCTGCAAAAGAACGAAGGGGGAAGAAACAAAGGGACCTCTTCTAATTCGTCGAGGACATGATCGGTATCGGAGAGGTTCCAGTAGAGGAGGAGTTCATCGATGACGGCCAGGTTGTCTTGGGTCTTCGAAAACCCAGAGAAGAGCTTATCCACGTCTGCCTTGGCCTTCTCTTTGACCAATCGTCCGAGTTTGGTGAAGAACTCGGTCTTACCGGCGGAGCATCTGAACCGGGAGTGGTTGAATCCGGTCGTCGCCGTTCAAGGGAGGTCGTAAGGAACTTTAGTGATTGCGGCGGGATTGGTGTTGGAAGGAGGAGAGAGAAAGAGGGAGGAGAGAGAGGCTGGTGGGTTGGGACTGAGGCCATTTTTGTTTCCAAAGCTTCGATGTTGTGTGTGTGTAGAAATGGACTCGAAGGAATGAGAGAAATGAGAGAGATGAAGTTTTAGAGGAGAGAAGGGTTACAACTGTTACAGTCCAGTTGAAGGGCATTTTGGTCTGAAAAATGTGCAAATCTCTCAAGTACAAACGGTTATGTAACGGAAGGGGTCAATATGGGTAACGGTGAAAGATGAGGGGGTCTGTCTGGACGTTTTTAAAGGTTAGGGGGTGTTTTAGGAAAATTGGAAAAGATGAGAGGGTGTTTTAGGAATTTAACCTTAATTTAACCCTACTAGTTCTATGAATGAATCATATAATTAAAAATAAATAAATATCCTAGTGTATAATGCGACCAAAAATTACATAAGATATTACAGTTGTTCTTGGAAAAGTTTCATATTTTGAGCCAGGCAAAATCAAAGCGGCGCATAAAGTTTCCTTTTTTTTTTTTAAGGAAATTACATGGCGAATAGTTAATGGAGATAAGGGTTGATTGTCGTTCTGGGAGAAGTTGCATGATAACGATTGTGAATAGCCAGGATTTTCCTCTCTATTTTTCTGATATTTGTCATTAAGATGTGTACCTTATTTTGATCTAGTGTAGTAAGTGTTAAATTGTGAATAATTAGGATTGTTTGGTGTTTTGTTCAAAGAATAGGACTGAGTGTTCAACCAAAAGCTGAGATAAAATTACTATGTGTAATCTAACAACAAAATAAAAAAAAATCGGTTGTTCAATTGATCACATTTTCTTATGTGGAGCCGCCTATTATGGGTTATAATTTGGGTTTTTTCCCCCCCTCTCAAACAGAAGTCAGCATTGTTAATTATAGTTAGTGAGATTTGAACACCTATCAAATGTACGAGAGTACATGGTGCTTACCACTTTACTTGCCTGTAATTTGGGTTGTTCAAAGTGGATTAATTTGTGGGCTATTTTTTTAGATGGATGGTAATTTAAATTTGGATAGGGTGTTCAACCATACTTGAACTGGGTGTTCATCCATATTTAAACTGGGTGTTCAAAGAATAGACTTACCTAAAATTTTACATGTATTATACGTATTTTTTTTTGCTAGGGTGGTCATGTGACCATCCTTGGCTGGCTGTAGAGCCGCCAGTGATTAAAGGATGTTCGCAATCTCCTTTATGTCCCCTTTTGTTATGAATTCTGCAACAGATTACAAATATATTTTCTTTGTGACGCCAACTTTAATTCTGGGACAAAATTAGGTGTTTTGTGCCAGGTCAATCTGGTCTCTCTTGCTTTACTTTGTCATACTTCTATTTTCGCCCAAGACATTTATATGAGAATTGATTTCTTTCCATAGCCCAAGCTTCTTTGAACGCTACTTTCATCTTTTATCAAACAGTAGGCAGCGTTTCCAAAAAATGATACTCCCTCCGTCCGGATTTCTTAGTCCACAAACATACTTTTTCAAGTCCTAAAATGTTTGTCCATTTTCAAAAGTCAAAGCATAAATTATGAAAAATTTACTTTTTTGCCCCTTTTCTAAAACTTAAAATAACAACACAAAAACTAATTTTTTAAATAATGTGTTTACATTTTTTAATTTTTTTTACATCGTATTAAAGTTCTCAATGAGATCTATCAAACAAGATCCATAATGATAAAAAAATAATTTTTGCAACTACATTATTTTTTAGTTTGAAAATTGCACGTAGTTTCGTAGTGGACTATCAAATTGGAATGGAGGGAGTATTAAATGGAGGGATTGGGGATAACATAGTAAATTAACAAACTCAAAATGTAATGGAAAAAAAGTTGGAATCACCAAAACGGACCAACAAATCCGGACGGAGGGAGTATCTTGTATCGTTAAAAAAAAAACTTCAATAAGAAAGTGCATGAAGCAAACTTTTGAAGGTGGATTTATAATCTATAATAACTGAAAGTTGAGGTGCTCATTTCTTGGTCTTCTAAAAGATGTTGCCGGCTTAAAAAAAAAAGGGTATGTGTTTTTCCCTTTGTTCAAGTTGGTTAAAATGTTATCCTGCACTTTTTGAGATTTCATTGAATTTCAGCACAGTATTTCTGAATAAACTATAAACAAAGTTTTACCGGCTTCAATTGGGCCCGTCGTGAATTGGTTACGTATGGGAAAGTAGTAATAAATTGTTTGAGAAATTGGTTTCTGGTGACCAAAGAATAAGAAATTCCTGTTACAGAGAGTTGAGCTGGAAGCAGCAGTAATTCTGTAACAGTTCTCATTGTTTCTTGCCAACAGTGTTTTTATTTTGCGGTGGGAAATTATTCTGGTTTACAGGATGGATAATTAAAATTACAAGGAAAATAGTAAAATAACAGTTCACCTGGGGAGAATTTATTTTAAGTTAGAATGCGGGTACTATCACATCTATGCGGGTCCTCTCATAATCATTTTTAAATTCTTAATGTGATTAAACAGTGCTTGAATTGTCTCGACTAGACTTAAATGTAACCATGCCTAGCCAGATTAGTTTCCGCTTAACGTACTGAGTTCTCTAGACCTAGAAGACATGTTTCTGACATAACTTCCTCATTTTTCCTTGTATGACAATACCTTATCCAATAATGCCAACTCCAGTTCTCTTAGGAAATCTATGACCATGTGGTCACGTAGATTTTTTGTTTTTTTTTCCCGACTGTCTACTTCACTATCTCATTGGTTTGGTTCCTACTCTGCACCCCTTGAGTGAGATTGTGAGATAGAATCAATAGAAACAAGGACAGGGAAGGGTTCCAAAAGAATATTATGGTAAGCAGTCCTGAGTCCTGACCTATATTACCGTCTATAAATGTGCTAAATTACTTACGTTTGCTTTATGAATTTAAAGCCTGCCTCTCTCTCTCTCTCTCTCTTGTGGTCCCTAGTGGTTTGGGACCTGTATGAGTCCGCTCATGTGGTTGGGTTGAAACCCAGCAGCCCACTCCACACTGGGTTGTATATTAAATTCTTGGTTGTATCCACACGCACACAAAACTCTCTCTCTCTCTCGCGCGCGCGCGCGCACCAATATATACGCAAACTCATTCACCCATGAACAGTTTTCATTTCAACCTAATGTTAATATCAACCTGTAGTATACTGTTTCCTTTTATCTGTATCTGGACATTATCAGTTGATTAGTGAATGGCGTCTGTCAACTTCATTTTTTACCAGAAAAATCATGGAAATCACACTTATGGAGCATAATTTGCATATCTATTTTTCTGCATTTTTTTGGTTCGTGTTAATTAGTTCTACAACTTTGGCAGACATTGAACGCCTCTACCAAACTAATTTTCCACGTTAGGATGTCTATTTGAATGTAAATACGTGTATATCAAAATCTTATGTATTTACAGGAGATGTATAAGAATGAGACACTTGTATCTAATATCGATGCTTTATAGTGTTCCTTGTCACATCTTCTTCCCTGTTCTTTTACTTATCAAAGTAATTGATGGCTTTCTTTACTTTTTCAGGAAGTTGAGTATTCAGGTGGCGGTGTGCCTTTGTATTAAGGTGATTTCTCAGCTCGACCTTCCGAGGAGATAACGAAACATCAACAGAACTGAATTGTTTTAAAGAATGGAAGATCCGCTGGGTCGTTGGAGCTGATAACTCCAACACGGGCATGACACGGCATGGTTTGGTTTTTATGAGTTCAGAAACGGTAGACCTCGGATTATATTTGCATGAAATGGCTTGTAGCAGCTTCCAATTGCCTGTGGTTTATCATTTATTTTATCTGTGATTACACTTGCTAATCAACAGTTGGAGACAAGATAAGCCTGTCGTTTAAACCCACTTGAACTGCCCTGGGATTGTGTGAGGAAAACATTTTGATACTGGACAGGAAGTTTGGAAACACTGAGGATGAACTGTTGGGGTTTCTTGCAGTTCAAACAATATTGTTAGGTTTTCTTAATATATGTTTGGTTCTTGAATCTGTGGACATAAAAAATAAGAGTTTATTTTCGTTGTTTGAGATATACTTTCGATATCAGTTCAAAAAAAGAAAAAGAAAAAAGATATACTTTCGATACAAGAAACGTACATAGAAATAGCAAAACCAAATGATTGAGAAGGAACAGTAAGATTTAATCTGCCGTTATCACCCAAAATTGTTTTTGTCGGTGGGCAAAACTCTAGTGCATAAAAGGCTTGTACTCATCATGTGCATAAAAGGCCAGGGCTCTTGGTCGGAAGCTCTAGAACTAGCTGTTTAGGGTTGACATTATCATTTATTTTTGTTAGTGCTAAAACTCTATTGCATAAAAGGCTTGTACTCTGCGCATGAGTACAAGCGTTTTGTGCGCCGGAGTTTTGGCACTAACAAAAACAGTTTTGACATTATCATTTACTTATCAAAGAACAAAAGTTACAAAAGTTTTAGATAAATAACGACAGATAGTTGGGGATACCGTTGTTAATCAAATATGTGCGTCCTCACTTTCTAGTTTCTCTCTTGAACATCCAAAAAAAAAAATACAATAAAATAAAATATATGTACTAAAGAAATTCTAATCATCCACTTTTTCTAATTTTGTGTCTCTCACCCTGTTTTATTATTTTTGGCCTTTGGTCCATTTTGGTGGTTGTCATATAAGGGCAATTTTGCTAGGTTTTTATTTTATTTTATCAGGGGGCAATTTTATATTTGGTTAAATTGTGCAATTTACACATCCAATATGAAACCTAGAAAACATCCTCAAATAAGACAGCATAATGAAGGACTATGTGGTTCAAACCTAAGTATTTTTAAAATATGTTTAGAGGCCCAAGATTGGGAACTTGGGTTGCTGCTGTGCACATCCAGACTGTCCGTTGCTTGGATGCACAGCTTAGATTTCATCTTGCATGCACGATAACGAACAGTTCGGATGCAAAGGTGCAGAAGTGAAATCTGGACCGTCCATCCGAGTAACAGACGGCCCGGATGTGCACAACATCTGCTGTGCACGGGATTGCACAGCAGTAACACCAGATCCCAAGATTGGTACTCAAATTCTTAATAACATTATGTAGTAGTTCAAAAGCTAAGTCTTCTTTATGTCTTCACGTTTAATAAAAGATATTTTTATTCATGCCAAATCTAACATACAAAGTCTATAAGGAAAGAAAGGAATTATTTAGGTTGAGTATGAGAGTCAACCGGGATGTATGGATTTATCGTAATCCATTGGGATTTCATGGCAAGGAAAGAAGATCTGTTGACAAACCAACATTTTTTTAACTTTGAATTTTAATTATGATTCCAATTTTCATTACGGTTTTTATTAACATTACGAAAATTTTCGCTTCTCCTTGAAGAACTATATAAACAATACAACAAACTTGTTCCACTAAGGGTAGCTTTTTGGCTTTTTACGATTGTTTATGTGATTTAGGGGGTGTTTGGGAGTCTACGTTTTAGCTTTTCATTTTTGGCTTTTTGGATTATGGCCAGAATGAGTTTTGAATTTGGGAGGAGTGTTTGGGAGAAATGTGCAGAATGCATTTTGCAAAAGAAGTAGTGTTTGGGAGAAAAATGGTGAAAATGAGTTATGGATTATTTTTTTACCAATTTGCCCTTGTTTATTAAAAACTTGCCAACATCCAGTAACTTTTAATGAATGATAAAAATGATAAAAATGCCAACATCCAACACATTTCCGGGAAAAAAAAAAAAAAAAAAACAGAACAGTGATAAAAATCTGCTCTCTCTCTCTCTCTCTCTCTCTCCTCTCAGGCTCTCACCACCCAAAACCCATCTTCCTTCGTCTCTGCTACAGTCCGAAAACCCCAAACCTTACCATTCTCTCTCTCAAACAAACTCCAAAACCTTTGAATACCTTGACCAATCTACACCTAAATCACATAAAAAAACTCCATTTTAAACCCTAATCTACCCACTGCACCTCTAAATCCGAAAACAATAACCAACACCCTCAACAGGAAGGGAAGACAGGGGTAGAATGGGAGAGTTTTTTTAGGGGAAAATCTGAAAATGGAGAATGGAAAATGAGAATGAGAAAAGGAAGGGAAGAGCTCATTGTGGCTTTTGGCTCCTAACGTTGAAAATGAGAAATGAGTTTCTGGAGAATGCATTCTGGGAGGAGGCGGCCAAACAGCAGAAATGTAAAAATGAGAATGGGAAACCTAAAAAATGGGGCGGCCAAACAGGCTCTTATTATGAGAGAATGACTTATTTCGAAAAACGTAATAAGGTAGTTTCTGCCTTTTCGAGTTTAGTGAAAATTGTGGAATGAGTAAAGTCAAGTAGATACTCTTATCAACAAATAAATGTTGCTCAAAAAAAAAAAAAAATCATAGGATCACCTTTAGGAGAACCATTATTATTTATTCACTCCTGATTATTCTTCCCACCATCCCAAATCTTCAATTTTTCTTTTTATTAACAAAAGAAGTTACCCTCCGATAAAAATAGGGAAAAAAAAAAAGAAGGTTAAATGTAAGTTGTGCATGCTAGAAGTTTTTTAGAATTTTTAATTACATACAGTTGTGCGATGCATGATACGAAATTTTATACTCCACTATTCAATATAGAAAACTCATCAACAAGAACAAAAGAAATTAATCATTCATGGCAAGTGTCCGCTGCTAGAATTTTCCAACCCTTTTCCAAAAATCGAGAAAAATTTGGGTGCAAGACGGGTATCACGTGACGTACCTGTCACGCATTTCGGCCGTCCAATACATTTTAAACGGCCCGGATTTTAAAAAGAGAAAGAATGGTGTTTTGTACACTGTTTTTGATCCGTAGGAACTTTTATTTTTATTTTTTGCCATTCGTTAATTCTAACCAATTCTATCCTAAGGGACTTGGGGAGGGGCAATGGCGGAGCCATGTAGGGGTTGGGTGGGGCCAACCCCCCCTCCCCACCCTATTTTTTATTTATTTTTTTTTACATGTGCAATATTTATTTTATTTTTTTAAGAAAACAAATCCTATTCTACTATTACTAATTTAGGAGAAAGGGAAGAAATTGGTGGGTAATGCACGAGGCATAAGGTGTTCATTACTTGATTTTCACTCAATTGACCACATATTTTAAGCGGAATAACACTCTCATAGTCACTTTAAAATGTTCCTTTTAAAACAAAACAAAAAATAATAACACTCTCATAGTCACTTTAAAATGTTCCTTTTAAAACAAAACAAAAAATATAATGTTTCGGGAGATGAATAGTTAGAACATTTTTTTATAGGATACTTAATTAAATTCTGAACTCTATTTTTAATTAATATACTTCATCAATATTCAAAATTTCATTTTTGTTGAATTTTTTTCTCCCCTTACTTCGGCCCCTCCCGAATAGAAAACTCCCGCTTAATATACGTCACAACTTTCAGGGGGATGAGTGCTTACGGGAATCGAATCCTGTCTATGTGCATGGAAGTATAAGGGAGGTACCAACTGCACTCTACCCCACTTGCGATCCGTAGGAACTTTACACGGTTTTTGTTCCGTAAGAAAATATAGTACTACTAGATTTTTCTTAAAAGCAAAGTACGTAGGATTAGAGCATCTCCAGCCCAGACTCAAACCCAAACCCAAAACCAAAATCTGAGTAAAAACCCCCAAAATCTCACTCCACTCTTTGAACCAAACCCATACCAAATCAAGTTTTACTCAAATTTTTCCTCAAATTTGGGGAGAAAAAAGGGTTTGAACCAAATTTCCACCACCGTCGGACCACCTTCCACCACCGTCCTCGTCTTCGTCGTCAGACCACCTTCCACCACCGTCGTCGTCGTCGTCAAGAGAGAGAGTTGATTTTTCAAAGAGTGGTGGTCGTCGTTGTCCAGATCTGGAGGAGAGGTGGTGGTTGTCGTCTTCAAGTGGTGGTCGTCGTCGTCGTCAAGGAGCTGTTGTCGTCGTCAAGAGATGGTGGGTGTCGTCGTCAAGTCGATCTGATTTTTCAAGAGTTGCGGCGGCGGACGGCGGCGGCTGGCGGCAGGAGGTGGTAGAGGTTCAAAATCTGAGTCAAGGACTGGAGATGGTGGTATCAAATGGAGCTTTTACTCAAATTTTTACTCAAATTTTTACTCAAATTTGAGGAAAAAAAAGGGTATAGGGCTGGAGATGCTCTTAGCAAGATACGACCATTAACAACATGACCCTTTCCGATGAAGATTAACGGTCCAGATTGCTCAGTGGAAAAAAGAGTGTTTCTGTTCCTCACTGGAACAATGAGTCGGTCTTGCTAAGCAAAAGCGCCTCCTTCTTCTTCCCTTCTCCTCTCCAGCAAGGCTTCTTCTCTCTCATCAAATCAAGAAAAAACCCATCAAATTTTATCCAAAACATCCCTCTTTACGGGTCAAATCCTTGATATCCAATCTGAAATCACTCCGATTTTAACATATCTTTACTAATTTCATATCTTTACTAATTTCATTTATTTGTGATTACTGGTTATTGGTCTTACTATTGGTTTATTCTTTCTATCTAATATAAATCGGTTTGATTTGTAAAAAAGGGATCTTTCAATCTCTATCAGTATCATCATGTCCTCAAGAAACCCCTCTTATACAAATCCAAAGCCTTGCAAGCACCTCACAGATTACAAGCGCAAACACGGCCTTAATGGCTACAATCTGATCCAAAACTACATCAAAACCAGTCCCTATGGAAAAACAATGATCGATAAGTGCAAATCCAAGATACCCATGTGCAGTTTTTGTTCTGGGTACCAAGGTAGACTCTACATATGTTTGATCTGTTCATCAGTGTCATGTTTTTTCTCACCTGACTCAAACCACGCCCTGATTCACGCCAAATCTCATGTGGGTCATGAGATTTCTGTAGACATGGAAAGGGCTGAGCTTTATTGCTTCATGTGTTGTGATCAGGTGTATGATCCTGATTTCGATAAGGCTGTGATGTGTAAGCACGTCATGGGTTTGCCGAGAAGTGAAAATGGGGTAGTGGGTTATGGGTTGAGGTCGAGCAAGAGGAAGAGATTGGGTTTTGGGGGGGTAGATTTGGATTCTAAGAATGCCAAACGGTTGATTTTGATGAGGGATCATAGATCAAAATCCTGTTTTCCATTGGGGTTGAGGGGTTTAAATAATTTGGGCAACACTTGTTTTATGAATTCTGTGTTGCAAGCCTTACTTCACGCGCCCCCATTGAGGAATTACTTCCTTAGTGATCACCACAACCATGAAACTTGCCGGAGAAGGTCTCCAGATGGGCTCTGTTTGCCTTGTGACATTGATGTTATCTTCTCTGCTGTGTTTTCGGGTGAACGGACTCCTTACAGTCCAGCTCAGTTTCTTTACAGGTTCGCCATTTTCGTTGTATTGGTATTTTTTTTTTATAACCAAAGCATATACGGTTGCTAGAAATCCTCGAGTTTGATTTAGTTGTGGTTGAACTATGTGAAATGCACTTGTATGTTGTTTGATTTCCATTTTTTCCTTCGAAGATACATACCTCTGGAATTCTTCTGAAAGTGGACATGAGCTTTAATCGCTTATTAAGGCTCTGCTATTGTGTCTTGAAAACAAGACATTTTGGCTTGATTTGTAAAGGGGGGTTAGTATTCCTGCAACCGTTAGGCCCAGTTGTTTTGTTTTCATTAAAGCATATCTTGGTTCTAGTGGTTCTGGACTGTGGTTACTTATGTGATCTATGTGAAATGCTTTTGTGCTATTTTACTTCCAATGCTTCTGTCCAAGGATACAAATTTCTTGAAGTCACTTGTGGAATATAATACAAGGTTACATTGTCTCGTTGGTTCCATTCATGTAGAGCCTCCTTTGGCTGTGTTTGGGTCATGGATTAGTGAAGGGCTTTATAGAGGAGAAGAAAAAGTTAAGGAAATAGAAGAGAAGATATTGAAGTGAAGAGGATTTGTACTTTAGTTTCCTTATCATTTTCCTTCCCTTGATAATCAATCCACAAATCTGTTATCAAACTTAGCTTTAAACAATCCAAAGTTGAATTCAAAATCCCAAGACCTACATGTAGCAAAGTATTTTATCATGCAAATTGCAAAATGTCATGCACTGGATAGACATTGGATAGGGTTCAGATTGTGTACTTATATTTAAAAGAAAGTTCAAAAGATTATGCTTGAATGATTGAACTATTTTCGAGTTTGATGATTTAATTTGCTTTCCAAATCATTTTTCGTATGTCATGGAATGATTGAACCATATTCCAATAAATTGAACTGATCAAGACTTCTGTCTCTATTTGCAGTTGGTGGCAGCATTCAGAGAACCTTGCTTGTTATGAGCAGCAGGATGCTCATGAATTCTTCATGTCAATGCTGGACAGGATCCATGAGAAAGAAGGAAAAGCATGGAACACCATCAGAGGTAATTAAATGCCTGGTTTTGGTTTTATCTGTTTACAATTTGTGCAAAATCAGCAAGGGTGCCAAATAAAATGATGATTCATGGTTTTCTCTTCCATGTGCTGGTCCATTGCATAGGGACAAGTTTTACACCTTGTTCGGTTTGGGTCTCGAGACCCACCCTGCACGGTCCCCAATAAAATTTTCTTTCAATCTCTCTCTACACATTACCCCCAAAAACCTCCCTCAAAACCCAAACCGAACAAAGCCCAGATTTTAGATTTGTCTTTCCGAGGATCGCTTTGAATTTTCGGTATAAGTAGGTGGCATTGCATGGCTAAATAGGTAAAATTCAAGGGAAAGTAAAGGAAAAGTGACACATTGTATACTTTATGACATTGGGGAATCTCGTATTGGTGTCTAGTAATTTTGCTGACTGATGTAAACATCATTTTCTTTTCTGCAGAAAATGGAGATTGCCAGTGTATTGCTCATAGAGTATTTTCTGGGCTGTTGAGATCAGATGTCACTTGTATGTCGTGCGGATTTACCTCCACAACTTATGATCCTTGTGTGGATATTTCCCTCGACTTGAATTCAAATACTTCCTCTTCTACTCTTGTGGGCTGTTTGGACCTCTTCACAAGACCAGAAAAGTTGGGTTCAGACCAGAAATTCTTTTGCCAAAATTGTCAAGAAAGGCAAGATTCCTTGAAGCAAATGTCAATAAGGAGGCTTCCCTCGGTATTGTGTTTGCATATAAAACGTTTTGAACACTCTTCAATCAGAAAAATGTCAAGAAAAATCGATCGACATTTGCAATTTCCTTTCTCCTTAGATATGAGCCCGTACTTATCATCTTCAATTGTGAGGAAAAGGTTTGGAAACAGAATCTTTTCTTTTGAAGGTGATGAAACTGACATTTCTGCGGACTTCGAGGTTTTCGCAGTGGTTACTCATTCAGGCATGCTGGAATCTGGGCATTACGTGACATATCTGCGTTTGAAGAACCAATGGTACAAATGTGATGATGCATGGATAAATGAAGTTGACGAGGAGGTGGTGAGAGCATCACAAAGCTATTTGATATACTATGTGCAGAAAGTGCTTTCCCATAGAGTTAGCGAGGACCTAAGTTGTCTGCTAGTCCCCCCTCGTGGTGACACATTTGTTCCAATTGCCGGATGTTGCTGAATTGGATTTCAAGATTATGAACTGGCACACTGGCAAAACGCGAGTTTGGCTCTCTCAGACAAAATTTGTGACCAGATAGCTGGAGCCCGCTGCTCTGGGTCCCAAGGTGAGAGTTTTTCTGCATTAAGCAAGAAGGACCTCAAATTATTGGTTTGTGAAGGTGGACTTCACATCTGATATCAGTATCAGTCACATAAAGTTCCAAATGATCGAATTGATGAATTTGTCATAGGTAAGAGGAACATTGGCTGTGGACCGTGGCATCTCAGATCCCTGAAACATATCAATGGCATACACATATTGTTCAGTATAGATCTTATTTAAATGACCAGATGATTCATTTGAGGACCTTGTCAATTACAACAGGCACAGGTTGTACAGGGTGAAGAGGCATATAGAGTTCCGCAGACTACTAAGGCACCCAAGTGATGCCTTCGGTCATAAGAGAGAGTGGCAGAGCTACGAGGCAATTGGCTAGGCGAGGACGAGCAGGGATTTTGACATGACCATCCACCTATATTAGGGTTCATATATACGATGACAATGATTGTGATTCCGAAAATGGTTGACTTGGATATATGGGTTTGATTTATTTTTAATCTATGGTTGTTTATGAATCCATAGACAGACATTTAATTTGGAATTATTGACAACCCTCATAAACTAGTGGAGTGGACTGGTCATGCCAAGGATCCTTCTCGGTCCAACCCTTCAGCGGGAGCGCTATCTCGTATGACCAACGACATCGCTCTTTTTGCCATTGTGGTTCGTGAAGCTCTCTGTGCCTCCTGGCCTCCTGTGTCCGTGGTTGAGTGTGACGGTTAGAGAGATCTTTTATGAACTAAATTGGGTTCTGTTCAAAATCCTGAACCAAGGCAAGTGTTTTTGAGAAGGATCTTTTATCGCTAAATTGTTAGCAGTTGAATGGATCAGCTTTATCAATTGGGTTTCGGTTAATTGGACGGTTTCTTACTGTTTTAATATATTGGTAAATGGCAGACAAATATTTTTTTGATTTAGTGCCAGCTGTTTGAGAGAGAGAGAGAGAGAGAGAGAGCTTGAATTCTGTAGATAAACACTTGGATTAGCCCCAGGGTTTGTTCGGTTAGTGAGTTTGCTCCCCATATAATTGATCAGCATTACCGGTGAGTTTGCTCCCCATATAATTGATCAGCGGTACCGGTCCTGGGGCAAGGCCTTTCCTTCCCAAAAGATCCAAGGCATCCAAGTACTACTAGTTTGTTGTACTTAGGAAAGAAAAATGCCCCAAAACTACAAGCCAACTTCTGTAGGCCCCAAAACTACAATCCAACTTCCTTAGGGCCCTACAAAGTTTAACTTGAAAACCCTAATTTGGGTGTTTTGAAAGGATCATATTTTTTGAAAATCTATTTAGGAAAAAAATGATTCTCTGCCCAAAAAGGATTTTTTTCCCCTATTCGTATCTCTTGAAATTATAGCACATTAAAATGTGAACAGCCTTGGGGCCTCGAGAAAGTTAGGGTTGGGCCTCTTGACCAGGTTTAATCTACTGTAAATCTGCTAATTCCAGCGTGGATAACCTACTTTTGACTGAATTGGGGAGGAGAGTAGTTGAGTTGTGCGCAAATTTGGCGCCAAGATAAAAGAAAAACGAAACACTTAGGCTCCGTTTGTTTGGACGTAAAACATTTTCCGGTGTTTGGTTGCAAAAAAATGTAGTAAAATATTTTTCAAAGTAAAACATTTTACCTCAATGGGATGAAAATGTTTTACTTTGATTTGGCCCGTAAGTCATTTTTGAATTTGGGCCCGACATTATCCGACGAGTTTGTTTTACCAGATTCCTATACGAATGGTGGGTCAAGAAGTTATCAACGACCAACTAACAATTTCGAGGATGGTCAATGACTCTGTTATCAAAGGGATAGTAAAAGCAGTTCAACAATGGCAGCAGAGGAAATTACCGCCAGAGAAATGGAAAATATTTTTGTCATGTGCCAACCAAACACTTGAAAATGAAAGTAAAAAAGTTCATTTTCAGCAAAAACATTTTACATGGAAAACATTTTACATTGTAAAATATTTTACGTCGAAACAAACAGAGCCTTAGATCATGTTTGGTTGTAATTTACAGCAAACGTTGTTTTGAACTCTACCCATTTTGTAGAAGTTATACTTGAAACACTACAAAGTCTATTCTACTGATACCATCTAGGGCTGTAAACGAGCCAAATTGAGCAGAACTTTAAAATGTTCAGGTTCGTTCATTAAGTTTTTAAATGAACTCGAGTCGAGCTCGAACTCAGTGAAAATTTGATGAGCCGAGTTCGAGCCGAGCTTGCCGAAGTTTGAGTCGAACTCGAACTTGTTCATGAGCCTTAGCGAGTAAAAAATACTAGATATTTATACTCTCATACAAGTCTAGAACTACAAAAAAAAATTATTTTGTACATAAAGAAGCCTATCCAAAATTTAAGTTTACAATACATTTATAAGTTTATACATGTACAAGCTACAAAACTTTCATTATATATATGTCAAAGTTATACATATTCAAGGTTATATATGAAATTCTTATGAGATATACGTATATATTCTAAGTTCGCGAGCCTAATCGAGCCGAATATTGTCAAGTTCAAGTTCGGCTCGTTTATTAAACGAGCCTAAAATTGAGGTTCAGGTACAGTTCGTTTAGTAACCGAATCGAACTCGAACGAGCCTTCACCGAATCGAGTCTTGAATAGTTCACGAACGGTTCAGTTCATTTACAGCCCTAAATTACCATCCAAACGAATTCACATAATCACAATCTATTGCGATTAGCTATAATTCAAAATTTATGATCCACATTAGAATTAAAACAAAAAATCAAATACGAATTATTCGAGCGTAAAAACAAAAATAAGGGGAGTGAGCAAGTGTAGATTGTCATTATATTTTGATGTCTCTACACAGTAAGAAATGAAGGGTAATAATTTCACTGACACCCTTCACATACGAGAAATAACAATAAATTTTCTTGTTTCATTGTTCATTTCACCGATACCCACTTAACGACTATTCTTCCAAAGGGATAGAATTAGTCAAAAGTTCTGATCCAAAAAAAAATAGTCAAAAGTGTCTTATTGACAAATTCACCATTTTTCATAATAGATTTGGCTTTTTCTGACGCAAAAAAAAAAAAAAAAAGGTTCACTAAAGTAGTAAAAAAAAAAATAAAAAATCAATAAATAATATCCTTACTGATCAAAGCAGCTCCTCCAATCGGTAAAAGAAGTTATTTTGATTCAAAAAAAGTTGGAGTTAACAATTTTTTATTGCTATTTATTATCTGAAATGCCAAATAATGAGATATATGTCACATTTGAATCATTCTATGATGTGTCTGGATAGATAATTGTCAATTGTGGGTGTCGGGAAACGCACGCACATAGAAACCACAAGAATTCATTGTTATTCCTCATATGTGAGGTGTATCTATCATTAAAGCAAACCTCATGAGGGGGTGTCCGTGGAATTTACCAAAAAGTGAAATGAAAATGAAATTTTCCGTTAGCTTTTCTAACGGAAGTTAATGGAGGGGAGGTATGTGACATTTATTTTCAAAAGTAGGGGAGGTCAGTGAAATTTTAGAAACCTTAGAGGAGGTCCCTGTAATTGTCAGAAACCTCAGGGGAGGTAGGTGAAATTTACCCAATTTCGTTATTCCGTCAACGTAAACCTTGATAGATTTTGGGATCGATAAAACAATCTACCGTGGCCATTATTGGCCTAACATCTTTCAAGAAAGAGCGGAAAAGAAGAACAAATGGATGAAAAAGTCTTTTAAACGTCCAGGCATGAAATCGGTTCGGTTTCGGTCGGTTCGGGGTGATTCTATCCCGGACCGATTCGGTTTGGGGTATGCCTTCTCAAAACTGATCCTGGCCGATTTTATGAAGGGACCGAATTCCGTTATTCGGTTTGGCCATTATTCGGTTTTGGGGATTTCGGTTTGGCCGAAAATGGATCTACTTGGGCCCACTAAAAAATTTACTTTTGGGCTAAAATAATTTACTTTGGGCTGTGCCCAGTGCCATAATTTTTTTAACTTGACCCAAAAGCCTAGTTAGCAAAAAATATGACCAAGATTCTTCATATGATTCAAGTGGGCTGAGAATTGCCTCAGTCAAGCCAAAATCATTTTGAAAATGGTACTTAACAAGCAATAAATTCTGATCCCATCAAATTTCGAATGCACCACACATTCATGCACTGTCAAAACACTAATTGACCAACAATATATCTTGTACTCAAAACGGCTCATTCCCTGGATTGAAACTTCACATAAATCCCAGGTTTAACAGAGAACCATATTGAACCACACCCCCGACACACGG
The DNA here is from genome assembly GCA_016920895.1 of Vaccinium myrtillus. NCBI lineage: Eukaryota > Viridiplantae > Streptophyta > Magnoliopsida > Ericales > Ericaceae > Vaccinium > Vaccinium myrtillus. The sequence continues at coordinate 13,717,499 of CM029274.1, forward strand.
ACACAATTACCATTGTTTGCTAACATTACACACTACACACTACACAGTCACATTCCAACAAGATAAGAACGCAAAAAGAAGCAAGGTAGCAACAACACAAGATAAGAAATTAAGTCCATTTTTTGCAAGGCAGAAATTAAAATTCAACAAGACAGATAGCATGTGTTTCCAGCTTCAACAACTCATTTTCAGAACCTTCCAGCTTCAGCAACTCATTTTATGAAATAACGTAAATGCATAATGATTAAGAAGATCACTTTGTTGATCAAATGTGCTAGTATTACAGTAATTGCATAGCTAGACAATATAAATGAAATTGGTTTTAGATTGCATAGCTACTTAGCTACCATATTGCAGATAGCATGTGTTTAACACTAACGAAAATGCAAATTGCAAAAGTACTATCCACTGTTCAATGTCCACATATAGCTATCAGCCAAGAGTTAAGTGTGTACCAATGTACCAACTACCAAATGTAGAACTCCTCAGTCAAAGCAACAAGCCAGTAACCCCTTAATCCTCAGTCTTTCCACTTGACTCCATGATAACTAAAGTTGTTCTCTAAGATTGATTTTAGATGGTTTATTTATTCATTGTTGAGTGCAAATAAGAGCCTCCACGGTATTGGGAGCGAGAGAACTTCGATATGGATCAATCACACGTCCACTCGTGCTAAAAACGGATTTGGAGGCGACAGTGAACACGAGGATAGCTAGCACATTTCATGCTACTTGGATAGAATATGATACTTAGAGGAATTGTCTTTCCACCATTTCAATATATCAAAGAATAAAGACCAAAAAAAAAAAAAAAAAAAGCCAAAATGGCTATGATGCCTCATCTTTTATTTTATTTTATAGAAAAAGGGTAGGAGGGGGCAACCAGCGTAGTAACCTCCTGAGTGTGACCATAGGGGCTCCTGAGCTGCCATTGAAATCTCTAGTTTGAGCCATAGCTACTCCGTGAGGACAAACTGTCACCACGACACTACCTAGATATAAGTGAGCATAAATGTTTGCCCTGCCTGCACACTCCCTTGGCATTGGCAAAACCTGATTTTGAGTCTCACCCGGGGATGAAGGGCCTAGTGCCCACCAGGCTAACTCGGCTTGGGGGATGGTGCAGTGCACCATTCAGCTGTCCATTTTGACAATGGACGTCTCAGATTTAATCCGAGTAATGAATTAAATCCGATCGTCTGTCTGGATTAAATCTGAGCCGTCCATTATCGAAATAGACGGCCGGATGCCGCCCAGTACATTTTTTGCACTACAGGCCCCTCGGCCGGCTACCACCGCCTTATCTTGTCTTGATATGTTGTCGTGGAAATTTTTTTCAATGACCAGCGGATATCACGTGGTGCTCGCTCGCGTACATTCGGCCATCAAAAAATGTAACAGATGGTCTAAATTAAAAGCGCGGGATGGATTTTACAAAAATAAGAAAATAAAAAAAAAGTGTGTTTTAATCTAGTCGTCCGTTATATTTTTGGACGATCGAATGTGGCCGAGCCGTACCTCTTCAGCGGACCTGGGGTGGCTGCTGTGCAGCTTCTGCGCAGCACCTGCTGCGCACAATCGCAGCCGTCCATAAGTGTTTTTAACGGTTGATTGAAAACAAATTGTTCGCGCGAACAATTCGTATCTGTTATTTGTTCGCGCGAACAATTTGTTTTCAATCCGAACCGTTAAAAACACTTATGGACGGCTGCGATTGTGCGCAGCAGGTGCTGTGCAGAGACTGCACATCAATAACCCCGCGTCCTCTTTGTGAGGAGGAGTACGGAGGTGGTGAGCTGAGCCCATCCATTGCACTGAGAGAGAGAGAGAGAGAGAGAGAGAGCCCAACTTCGTGCCCTGGGGTTTTCACCAGAACGAGAATGGCGACGATGAAATCGCCCCAAAAAATGGCAGAGACCACCACAGAGACGCCGGTGGCGAAGGATTTATGGTATCGACTTCCCGCAGATATCCTCCAATCCATCGCAAAACGCCTCAACTACAAAGCAGATGCTGCTTCTTCATCTTCTTCTCCTAATCACACCAACGCCATTGGTCTTCTTCGCTCCGTCTGCAAATCCTGGCGCTCCTCAATCGAGAAACCACCCTCCTCCTCCTTGCTGCTGCCGCTCACCCTTCCTTTCCCCATTGTTCCCAACCCCTACCTGAACCCTAACTCCTGCCGCGGCGGCTACTTCTCCCTCACCCAAAGCACCCTCTACTTCCTCCTCCAACCACCACCGCCTTCTTCTTCTTCGTCTTCCTCCCTCCTCTACGGAACAACCACCAATACTGCTGGCTGCTGCTGGTTGCTTAGGGTTCAAGAGCCGCCCTCTCAAAACAACAACCGGGGTAAAATATACCACCCCCTCAATCCCCTCTCCAAACTCGGGGTCGAGCGAGTTTCGAAAGCTGCATTTCCAGAATCGCTTAACCTGCTTGACGTAGGAATCGTCGAAATCGGCAGAGCTCACTGCCTGAAGTTTGTTGATGGGAGGAAGAAGAAGCAGGTTCAGAAGGAGGACTGCCCCAAGTTCAAGCCGAGGACAATGGAGGAGGTCCAAACAGACTACCAATTGACCTACTCCACGTACATCAAGAAAGTGGTCGTGTCTCCAGAGGATTTTGGGATCATTGCTATTAATAGTGGTCGACTGTGTTTTTTCAAGCTCGGTCGTGACCAGAAATGGATTCTTATCGATTCTTCCAACGACCGATACCATGACATTGTTTATCGCAAGGGGAAATACTATGCGGTGGACTATAGAGGGAGGACAGTGGTAATTGATGGTGCGGACTTGGAGAAGGTTAAGGTGACAGCATCTCCCTTGCCTGGCCTCGGTGCTTGTCAGTTCACGCGCCTTGTTGAATCGGGCGATGATCTCTTCTTGGTTTACAGGTTCTTGGACCCGGGACACGAGGCTGGAATCTCTATCGGAGCTGTTACCACGGGCATGGTTACTGAAGAAAATCATCCGGGTATGCCCAACTACTTCAATGTCTACAAGCTTGATGAAGAGAACAAGCAATGGCAGCGGGTTGATGATCTAAATCATCAAGTGTTCTTCCTTGGTGATGACTACTTATTTTCAGTCTCTGCTCAGGATTTCCCTGGACTGAAAGGGAACTGCATATATTTCTCTGACTTTATGTATCGTGCTCGGAATGAGAAAGAAGCAAACATTGGGAAATCCTGTATCCTCACGGGTGTTTACAACATGAAAGATCGTAGCTGTGGGCCGCTAGCAGTGTTTCCAGACCACTGGCCCATTTTTTCGCCTCCGCCAGCTTGGCTTAAGCTAAAACACCGCAAAGGGATGATGGTATATTGATTTCATTGTGTATTTAGTTTACAGTCGTGCATAGCATTATATTAGCTGAATTGCACATGACATGTGATTTGGTTTCATTTCCATTATGTTACGATTCTCATTTATCTTCATGTATGCAACTGGCTATGAATTTTTCTATAACATTCAACAAACTGGAAAGCATGTTTGTCTAATGGCCAGACACCTAAACATCCAAGTCCTCCACCCACGCCACTCCCTCTCCTCCCTCAAAATTCAGCCATGAATTTTTCTGATGCGTATGCCACCATGAAGTATGCATCATTTTATTCATGAAGAATGAATTGTTACTTTGGCATTGAGCATTGGTTGGGTATAAGGGATGCAAAACACACCTACCAAAACGGCAAGATTGAGAATCTCAGAAGCTAGAAAGCAACACAATATGGCATGATACCCAATCAATGCATGATACCAGAGTACACCAACGAATCAGCGACCCGTTAGTCGCTATTGTATTAACAAGCAAAGAGCAAGCCTTGACGTGTTATGTTGTTTCTTCTGCAATAAATTAAAAATTTAGGTGATTTATACTTGCCAGCAATGAGATGCGACAGCTACTATGGCAACGTATAAGCCAACATGTTAAACATCAGACCTTGCTGTCACAAAGATTATACATATCCTTTGTGTCTATTTGTTGGTACATTGGACTAGATATTGCTTTTTCTTAATCAGAAAATTGGCCTAAAGGCCAAGTTTTGGGCTTTAAAGGATGTTTAGTGCAGCCAAATTTATTTTAAAGCTTCCAATACATAGTTGTGAAATTTTTGAGGGTTCAAGGACAACACTAGACAAAAATACCCTTAATGATACAAAAAAAATTACAAAACAAAGGCCGGTATACTGCTTGTCACTCTCCATTTGCTGTTGACCGCTCGACTTACCTTTTAAAGTGACAAAAAAGTGACGGGTCATTTTCACTTTTCATTTCCTGCTCTGACCTGTCTCTCTCTCTCTTGGTCAAGCACATTAATTAACTTTTTGTCTCTTTAATTTTGGGATTGGGTTCAATTTTAGGGGGGTTAAGCTCTTTGGGGTAGGTTATAGTGGATTTAGTCATTTTGAGTTTAGGCACCCAGGGTGCACTTTCCAATTATAGAGTTTTAGTTGTTTAAGCACTTTCATAGGGTACCCTAGTGTTTTAGGCACTTTCATAGGATACCCTAAGGTTTAGGTTTAGGGTGCACTTTCCAATTATAGGATTTTAGTAGTTTAGGCACTTTCATAGGGTACCCGAGGGTTTTAGGCACTTTTATAGGGTACCCTAGGGTTTAGGCACTTTCATTAGCTTTGGGGGTTTAGGTACTTTCATAGGGTTTGGGGGGTTTAGGCACTTTCATGGGCTAGCGGGGGCATTTTTGGAATGTGTAGGTGATTTGTCCTTTTGGCATTAAAGAATTAGTTTGTGTCATATTTTCATGATTAACTCCTATATCATGTCCTTGTCGAAGAGAGACTCTTTCTTAATTTATATCGAAGCAAAACTGGAGAGAACCTGTCTTTGGGGATGTTCATTCCATAGGACAGGGGCTTTCGATGTGATATAATCTATTTTTGATTTCATACACGTTATCCATGTCACCAACTCTAAGTTCTCATCACAAATTACCAAAAAAAAAAAAAAAGTTCTCATCACATCACGGCAAGCATAAATCCCATTAAGATTTGGAAAGTCATTGTAATATAGCAACTTACTAAAAGTAACTAAGTAAGTACCGTGATTGGATGTATAAGCTCGGGCTAAAAGTTTGGTATTGTTTCATTTCATGACAAACTTGGGACTTGATAATGAATATGTAGCTCGGTTGCTTGGGATGACTTCTAAGCTCTAATTTTTGTCTTTGTGAAATATTTCTGGATGTTTAGGATGGTTTAAGTTTTTTTTTTTGCCTCTTTTTTTTTTGTTGTGGTTTGATGGGAAATGTGATACAGAAAGGAACCCATCTTCGGTATGACACCATAGCAGGACGAAGAACCAAATCGCTCATTACATGTGAATTGGTTTCTTTTCCTTGCATGGTTTTATACCCATGTTATGTATGACTTAAACCAAAACATCGTGAAGGGATGCCGGTATGTTGGTCTCAACGGTTGTTAATTTACAGTCATGCATAAGACAATATTAACTGAATTGGTCTCTTTTCCATTTTGTTACTACTTTTAGGGCTACTATTAAGCAATTCATGTGATTCACATCGTCGCATTTTGAGTACATCTTTGTGCAAGTGGCTACAAATTTTCTAAAACATTCAGCAAACTGGAATGTATCGTTGTGTACTGGCCATACAGGCAGACACCTAAACATCCAAGTCCTCCACCCCGCCACTCCCTCTCCTTCCTCAAATTCAGCCATGAATTTTCTGATGTATATGCAACCGTGAAATTGTTTACTTTGGTATCGAGCATTGGTGGAGTATCAAGAGATGCATTATGCTAAATATTCATGCCATTTTGTATTGCTTCATCTTGTATTGCTTTTAGCTTCTGATATTCTAAACCGTACGGTTTTGGTAGGTGGGGAGTTATGAATCTGCTTTGCTATTTATATATCCATACTTCTAAGCAGAATTTCCATAGGACACCAGCAAATCAGCAATTCATCTTTTTAATCGCTATTGAATCAACAAGCAAAGTGCGAGCCTTGATGTGTTATGTTCTCTCTTCTGCGGTAAACTAACAATCTAGGTGATTAGGTGATTTATGCTAATACTTCGGCACCTGCCATTAATGAGATGCGACAGATACTATGGCAACATATGAGCAAATATGGATCTCGCTTTCATCAATATTATTTATATGCTTTGTTTCTATCCGCTTGTACATTCGAGTAGATCTTGCTATTTCCTAATTTTTATCAAAATTTAAACTGGAGAGAACATGTCTGTTCATACACGTTATCCACGTCACTGTCTACCCTAAGACCAATGCTATTTTCTCATCTTTCCATGATTTCTGCATTGATTTTGAAATGTGGAAATTGCAGGAAGGGATGAATGAAGATCAACTGCAGAGAGATGCTACCGCTTTAAAGCAAGATATGCCTGAGGTGCCATTCCAACCATTATTGACTTGTGATTTTTTGCTGACATCCTCAGCTATGATCTTGTTATGCCTTCTTTTTCTTAACACACAAAACAATTGCCCATACATGTGGACATCATTATTTAGAGCAATAAGGATATATTCTGTTGTCAAGAAGTAATTTTTACCAATTTTCTCCACTAAGACATAGAGGGATTACGTGGATAATTCGAAAATGATCTAAACATTGGCCCAGTTTTTCAAAAGATTTTAGCACCCAGTTGCTAAAATCACCATATTTCAAATCAAAAAATGAAGTGGTTCCGTGTATCGTTTTTCAATTTTTTTCGCACCAAATTAAAGAACTCCTCAAGTACTTTAATTTGGTGCGAAAAAAAATCGAAAAACGATACATGAAACCACTTCATTTTTTGATTTGAAATATGGTGATTTTAGCAACTGGGTGCTAAAATCTTTTGGAAAACTGTAATGTATGCTTCTAAAATGCGACTTGGGGTTATGATTTGGGAAACCATTGTAATATAGCAATTTACTAAAAGTAATTGATACATTTGAACCTGTTGGTTTGAGGAGTTGTGGATGAAATTGTGAACCGAGTTCAGTGATTGGATATAAGCTGGGGCTAAGAGTTCGCTATATTATTTAATTTCATGAAAATTATGTGGATCGTTAGTAAGCATGTAGCTCGGTTGCATGGGTTGACTTCTAAGCATTAATTTTTAGTCTTTGAGAAACATGTGTGGATTTTATTATTATTAGTTTTTGATGAGAAATGGAAGATGAAAAGGAACCCATCTTTGGGTTTTAGTTGCACGAAGTAGGAGCGGGGATAAGTAGAAGATTAGGAGCGTTGAGAGGAGCGTAATTACAATATATATAATATTACTTTCTTTTTTTTGAAAAGCGAAGAAAGATATGTAATATTACTTTTTAGATGGGCATATATTTACATTATAGTAAAAATTTGAAAAAAATGGATACATGTACTCAACACAACATAATAGGTCCAGCTCGTTAGCCTAATGCAACAAGAGAGGCCCAAGGTTGGGAGCGGGAAAGGTACATGTACATATATTAAGAAAATTATGTAACATAGAATATTCACTTCAAAAATATAATCATTTTAGGCAGAAGAAAAAATATGGGCCAAGTCCACCATAAGTGTAAGAAATGTGCTGGGTTTACAATGTATGGTTTTCTTTTCATGATATAAAGTCTAGAGCTAGATATATAAGTTCATTAAAGACCAATTTAAATTCTTGATTTCTATATGAGGATCATGCAAAAACTCCCATCTGCGCAAGGAGCAAGCTCCCATCTCAATGGGAGCGGGCTACCATCAAGCTCCTTAGTTGTGAGTGCAAAAGCGGGCTCCTAAGGTGGGAGCGGCACCACTTTAGGAGCTCCCTGCTATTATGGTTTTATACCCATGATAGTACGAATAAACTATTTATGTTTCGGAATCATTCCATGTCCTGTAATAGGTTTATTCTCATAATTTTCACCTTTTTATTCATGGCTGCAAAATGTTAGCTTTATTATGTGGCTATAGATGGTGTATGACAAAATGTTTAATCACTTTTCAGCCTACTCCCGAAGCAAAGAAGATAGCTGCAGAAGCAAAATTTAGAGGAGATGATGCCTACAGGCGGAAGGACTACTTGGTGGCCCTTGATGCTTACACACAGGTGCCTAAAATTTTCAAGTGAAACAAACTCTTGACTATAAATGAATGAAAGCAACAGAAGAGTCACATATAGGGGAATAGTTCTATAGTTGCTTCGAAAAACAAATAACCAATTAGAAAATATAATAAAGGCCATCCATATGTAATTCTGGCTACTGTGTATGCCTCACAAACACTAATTTATGCCTCTTTAGATGTTGAAAGCAAATAGAAGCTATAAGTGAGTGATAAACGTGACAATGAATAGGGAAAAAAACAAAATTGAATGTATATGAGCTTCACAAATGTAATGCTAATGAGTAGTAATGTAGGAAGCGACGAAGAGACAAAAACAAAATAACCCTTGAGGTTAATGTGCGTAATGAAAATATGAGGACAACAATGTATGGAATGTATCAATTCGATGTAGAATTGGGATACAAGAAGTTGAAAAACTTTCAGTTTCTGTTCCTAAATAATGGCTGGACATTGGTGTCTTATTTTTTCATTATGAATGCCGACTTTCTAAGTCATTGTTAAAAGGACACATGGCAGTTTCTGTTGGCTTTTAAAAGGACAGGTGGCACTTTTACAGAGTATATCAACATAAGAGTCTACTTTGTAGATATTTTGTCATTCCGTCTTTTCAGTCAGCAAATAGCCACTCAAGCACCCACAATCCAGGACTAAATCTGACAACTTAGATCAGATATCTCTAATTCAAGGGGTGACAAATGTCATCAGACCAGTATCATTTTTGTTAGAATGATATCGTTCCTACTTAGTTGACTTGTACAAGTCTGAATTTGGGGGTGAGGGTTTCCTTCTCTTTTTTGAATGACGATCAATAATGTTTGAAGGCCTTTGAAAGCAGGAGACTACATGAGGGTAGATACCTAGACTCATGTATTGGTATTTTTTTCCCAAGTACAGTAGAGTGTCTAAATATAGGAGAAATCTAGTTCGGTACCAAAGTCAAATCTAGTTTCTATCTGCTTCTTGGTTTTTGAGTTATGGTGCTGTTCGGAAGTGGGACTTCTCATGACCTATATTCTTGGAAGAGATGAAATATTGGTGGAAAAGTCGTAATGGTTTTATAAACAAGATAAGAAGGATTTAAAAATCACAATAGAACTAGGTTAGTAAGAACTGTCACTTTGCTCCCCGGTTCCAAATGTTGCTAATTATAGTTCCCTTCATTCTTTATAGAATTTTCATGGACCTAAGATAATTCTTTTAAATGCTGATGGATATACAGGCAATTGGTTTTGATCCTAGTGATGCTACTTTGTTCTCCAATAGAAGTGTCTGTTGGATCCGTTTGGGACAAGCCGTGCATGCCTTAACTGATGCAAAGGCCTGCAGAGCACTAAGACCAGATTGGCCAAAGGCATGCTACCTTGAAGGTGCTGCTTTACAGTTATTGCAGGCAAGCTCTCAAACTTCTAAATGTTGTTCGCTCAGAGTAAAGTTTAAATGAAAAAACCCTTTTCTTTTTATCTGATTTTTTCCTCTCCCCCTTGCTGTTGCAGAGGTTTGATGAGGCAGCTGATTCTTTTCGGGAGGGTGTGGAGCTTGACCCCAACAATAAGGATCTGGCAAATGCTATCAGGTTGTGGAAAAACAATCTTCTTCTCTGCTTTCAGCTGATGTTCTTGCATTTAATATGCGTCTGTGTTCGATTAAATATGCTTTTTCGTATCTTTACACCTCCCTATTTCATATTCATTATGTGTATTCATGGTGGCTGTATTTGGATATTGGAATTGTGTAGGGAAAAGGAAAACGAACTTGAAATAATTTACCTTTTCTGGTTGGGTTAGGAAAATGTGAATAAAATGAATATATTGGTTGGGAGAAGTCCTTTTAGAACCTTAAACCCCGAAGCTTTGAAGAACCCAATTCCACGCAAATCCTATTGTAGACAGCAATTCCCCTGCTTTCCTAAAACTTGTCCTACAGTGGAACTCTGCTGTGGGTATAGAGGTCTTACTCAGGGAAGATTAGAAGTGGACAATCGGTCACGTAAATTTTGCCGCCTTTATCATGTACAAGTGTACCATCTTCTACATTACATCTTGTCATTGAAAACCAAAATAAAGGTGTTCTTGGGATGGGAAGAGCAAAGGTAATGTGAAGTATCTTAAAAGTACTGAATTCAAGTTGAGTCGGTGAAAATGTTGTGCTTCCTTATAAGTTTTATGACATTGATGAATATTTCAGGCGTACAGATAAAAGAAGTATCTACACTGGAGCTGATATGATTTTAAAGTTATTAATGTTGCCAACATTTTGTTATTACACGGTTGACCTAACATTGATGGCGTTTGATAATTCAATAACAGTGAAATGTGGAAGTATTTGACCTCGCAAAAAAAGAAAAATAAAGGGAAATTAAAGGAAGAGAGAGAACATAGGTGCCAGTATTATAACATCATTACATTAGCATATGTGACAAAACTCAGCAGTATTCATAGATTTTTATCTCGCGTTTAAATGGATACTATGGTGAAAGCACTGTAGTTCAAGTATTCTAGCATAGAGAACTTGCCATTACCGTAATCTCGTCCATCAACTAGTACCGTAGCTCCTTAACTGATTGCTGAACTTGCAATCTTTGCAGGGAAGCTGTTGAAGCTGGGAAGAAATTTCGTGGTACAAACCAGTAAAAATCTTGATGGCGCTTCACAAATGCACGTCAAAGGAGAAAGAAGAGGGACTGAAACTTGACTTAATTAATTGTTGGGATCACTGTAGATAATTGTAGAAAGCTAGGCCAAATACTTGTTACTTTTATGTTTCTTGGTTAAGTTCGAAGTGGTGTTGTTTTCTTAGAAGTTATCCAGTTCCCCTGCTTCCAGATACTACAAGTGATGAGGAAAATATGTTTCTTTTGAGACTACCATTTATCCTTATTCTCCCCCTTATCTGCTAGTATTAGATTGGCTTTCGAGTTAGCCTTGGCTTTGAAATTTGGATGATGTGGTTGATTGAAATAGAAAATTAACAGGGGGCGATTCTCTCTCTCTTTATTGTCTCTGTGCTTGTTCCTCCCCCACTGACCCAAGTCTCCTCGAATGGGGCGCCTGAAAGGGTTAGAGTCCCATTGTGCTCGGACCTTGTTGGATCACAAGGTGCTATCGGCAAGTCAGGTTGTTGGGAATGCAGCCCCCAATCGGGCGGTGAATCCAAGGATAAATATTAGTGAGAGACCGATAGCAAACAAGTATTGCGAGGGAAAGATGAAGAGGACTTTGAAAAGATGGTCAAAGAGTGCTCAAAATTGTCCAAGGGGAAGCGAATGAGGACAGGCGATGCGCCCTGATCGGACATGGAAAGGCTAAAAATTTTGTTCACCAATCGACTTGGGGTGTGAACCGGTGTGGATTGGGAAGTAGGCCAAAGCCCAGGAAGTCGTTAAGCTTGTGGAGACGCCTTCGTCTTGATCGTGGATGGCGCATTCACCTTTAGCGTGCTTTGGCATTTGCACGCTCCTTGCTTTGACTAATGGGCTCTCCATTCGGCCCGTCTCGAAAGACGGATCAAGGAGTTTGACATGTGTGCGAGTCCACGTGAGTAAACCCATATGGCATAAGGAAATTGATTGGTGGGATCCCCTAATGGGTTGCACCGCCGACCGACCTTGATCTTTTCGGAAGGGTTCAAGTGTGAGCATGCCTGTCAGGACCCGAAAGATGGTAAACTATGCCTAGGCGGGGCGAAGCCAGAGGAAAATCTGGTTGAGGTCCGCAACGATACTGACGTGCAAATCGTTCATCTTACTTGGCTATACGCCTATGGGGGCGAAAGACTAACTGAACTGTCTAGTAGCTAGTTCCTTCCGAAGTTTCCCTTAGGATAGCTAAAGTTTGTGGACAAGTTCTATCGGTAAAGCCAATGATTAGAAGCATTGGGGACACAACGCCTTTCGACAATAGTTTTGCCAAGTGGAGTAATTTATAAGCTGCCCAAAAAGAAAAAGAAAAAGAAAAAGTACTAAATCAAAGAGAAAAGTGCCCATTAAAGGCCAATGCTTTCCCACCATGTTTCTGATACTATAATAGTTTTTACCCTCTACGATTTGTAAGCTGCAAAGAAGCAGCAGTAGCAGCTAGGGGGCAGGAGTGTAGAAGATTCATTCACGAAACAAAATCAGAGGAAAACGTTAACATAAATAGGGTAAGAAGGTTGATAGTAGTATTTCAATGGGTGATGATGATTCAGAAGGAGCAAAGCCAGGAAGCACCCATGATAAAGTTTGGTGCTTTCTGTATATATATTACTATGTATTATCTATTTCTATTATAAAGCCAATACACTTTTTGGTGTAGAAACATAATTGAGGCCGGCTCACACCTATCTTATTCAAAAAATGTACCAAATAGAAAACAGATTTTACCCTTTGTTTTACCATATGCCCTCAATAACAGTGCAAAGGTAAAAATGTATGTAAACACTAAACACATACATTATTTGCCATTAGAGCTTGTCCCACATTGGTTAATCAATATCCAAAAACTAAGTATATGAGCCTAGACGGCTTCTCCACTCATTGCCAATTGGTTTTTTTGAGTTGGATGCTTTAACATTGTATCAGAGCTAGGCTTTTGGAGGATTTGGACAAGACTCTCTAAGTTATTTCCTTGTTGTTTGTGCCATACGTGGACCATGTTCTGTTATGATCCCAATGTTGAGGATCTGTTGTTTACCTCTCCACGTGTGGGTCAGGGGTCGCACGTGTGGGGAGCAAAGCCTTTTGGATTCATGAACATTTGGCTACCACACCCTAAGTGCTTGCAGATTATTAAAGAAGTATGGGATTCTACCCCTGGCAAACGTTGGGCTGGATTCACGATCGTGTGCAAGTTGAAAGCAGTAAAAAATAGCCTCATTCAATGGAATAAGTCTGAGTTTGGTAATGTTAACTCTAAACTTGAAGATACGAAAAGGAAGCTTCATCAAGGATTTGCTAGCTGAAGAGAGACCCTTATCAGAGGAGGAAAGGACTGAGAGAGACAGTAACCGTAATGATTTCTGGGCGACTGAAAAACTTCGAGAATGTTTATGGAGACAGAAGGCACGTGCTAAATGGATAAAATTGGGTGATAAGAATACGAGATACTTTTAGATTATCACCAACAATATATACAGAAGGAATTTTATTGGGGCAGTTGATCGGAAGGAGCTCAATCAGAAGAACCACAACAAATCAAGAATGCTGCTGTGGCTTATTTTCAAAATATTTTCAGGAATCAGAGTGGAGGAACTTCCTTTCTTGGGGGAGTTTTTTCGAGGAGGATTCATGAAAATTGTAGCAGGAATTCGGAAATCCCTTTCACACCAGAAGAAATTGTGAGGGTGGTGAAGGAATGTTGCTCTTTCAAAGCCCTTGGGCCATATGGATTAAACATGGCTTTTGTGAAGAATGTATGGAATATTATAGAGCTTGATGTTCTAACTTTTTTCCACCAATTCCATGAAAACAGTAAGTCAGCAAAATGTACCAATAAAGCTTTTGTGGCTCTCTCATTCCGAAAACTGAAGGAGCCTTTACTTTCATGGATTTCAGACCTATTAGTATGGTGGGATGGATGTACAAGTTGCTTGAGGAAGTCCTAGCCAATAGATTCAAAGTGTTGCTCCACGATTTTGTGGGAGAAACATAGGCAGCTTTTCTTAGTGGCAGACACATCCTTGATGGGGTTCTAATTGCAAACGAGCTTATTGATTAATTGAAAAAGAGAGGAGAGAAAGGTCTTGTTCTGAAGTTGGATTTCGATAAAGCTTATGACAGTGTAAGTTGGCCTTTTTTTTATTTTACATGCTGGGTAATATGGGGTGTGGACAGAAGTGGATTTCATGGATTCGGGCTTGTGTCTCTAGTGCTTCTCTTTCAATTATGATAAATGGGTCTGCTACTTCAGAAGTCTTGATGGAGAGAGGTCTTCGGCAAGGGGACCCAATCTCCCCTCTTCTGTTTAATGTTGTAGCTGAGGGCTTGAACATTATTTTTGAAAGAGCTAGGGAGGAGGGCATGATCGAAGGCTTAAGGATGGGTTTAAATGGGCCCTCTATCTCTCATATACAATTCGCAGACGACACTATGATTTTCTGCAAATGTGATATGGCTCAACTAACTACGGTCAAAGGATGCTTATGGACTTTTCAGTTGTTGTCTGGATTAAAAATTACCAAAAGTCAACTTTGTGGCATTGGTGTCCTCTTGGAAGAGCTGCAGGAGTATGCAAACATTCTGGAATGCAAAATCGTGGATCTCCCTGTGAACTACTTTGGTCTCCCATTAGGAGCTAACCCCAAAAGAATAGCTAGTTGGGAACCTGTCATTGAAAAATTTGAGAAGAAGTTGTCCCTTTGGAGAAGGAAATACATTTCTATTGGTGGAAGGATTAGTCTGATTAAGTCTACTGTCTACCCTAGGTCATCTTCCACAATTCTACATCTCTCTCTATAAAATGCCAATTTCTGTTGCTAAAAGACTGGAAAAGATCCAAAGGCAATTCTTGTGGGGTGATTTGAATGATAAGAAGAAGTTGCATATGGTGGGGTGGGACAGAGTATCAAAAAGCAAAAAAAGAGGTGGTCTTGGGGTGAAGAGATTGCAAATCCAGAATGCAGCTTTGTCATGTAAATGGTGGTGGAGATACGGTGTGGAAAAAGAGTCATTGTGGGTAAAAGCAGTCAATGGTAAGTATGGTATCCCAACTCACAGCTGGCTTCCTACAGCCAACATGGATCAACCTTCAAGTTTAAGAAAATCTAAAGTTTGGGGTCTAATGGATCAGAAATAGCAAGCATTATCAACAATGGGTTGTGGATCAAGGTAGGCTCTGGGTTGACAACATCTTTCTGGAACGATGTATGGTTGGGAGAGGAAGTTTTGAGTTCTGTGTTCCCAAGATTATACTCAATCTCCACCCAGAAGAATGCTATGGTGGGGGAAATCTATGATCACTATTCCGACTTGGAATTTCAACTTTCAGAGAGATCTTTTCTTGTATGAATCAAATCAGGTTGCAGTCCTAAGACAAAAGCTGAATGAAATTTTACTCAATTCAAAGTAGAATCGCTACTGTGGATGAACTTATTAGAAGAAACATAATCGGGAATCTGGTGGAATCAGGAGGTGGACTATGCCCTTTATGCAGTCAAGCAAATGAGACCGCAATGCATCTACTGTTACACTGCAAAGGATCATGGAAGGTTTGGTCTCTGATTGTTGAGTGGTGGGGTGTTAACTGGGTATGTCCCTCTAGTTTGTATGAATTATTATGTTGGTGGTTCAATAACAACTACAAAAGTGTGGAAAGGGTTGCCAGGAAATCAGTTTTTATGCTACAATTTGGTCACTATGGCTGGAAAGGAGTCAGATTATCTTCAAAGCAAAGGTGTTGGATGTAACTTACCCAAAAAAAAAAAAAAAAAAAAAAAGGGGTTGGATGTAGCCGAATTAGTGGATTCAATCAAGACTAAAATTGCAATGTGGACCAAGGTATATTTCGACCTTCGTGACTATTCGGTGGAGGATATCAAATGATGCCTTCAGGGCATCAGGAAATTGAAAGTGTGGCTGTGACAGATTGATGTATTTTTTCTTCTATTTCATTTCTTGGCCATGTTGGCATTTGTTGTTTTCTTGTTGGGGCAGGATGATGTCTTATCATCCGTCAGGCCGTCCCCCTGTTTCTCTGTTTATGTTAGTCTTCTCTCTCTATATATAAATTTTTTATTTTGCTGATCAAAAAAAAAAAAAAAAAAGCTTTTGGTAATCATGGGCCTCACCTGTCAACGATTTCTTTATTGCAGATTGTGGTGTCTGGTGATATATATGGGGATTTCCAAGGATTTCTAGTTTAGCTTTCTATGTTTCGTTTGGCTATTATCAGTTTTCTAGTTTAGCTTTCTGGCTGATCTCTAGGCACACGGTATGTTCATGGTTCCTAGGATTATCCTGTTTGTTTTGCTCGATGCCCATTGTCGAGTACTCTTTATATAAAATCTTGTCGCCGTTCCAAAAGAAGAAAAGAAAAAGGATGCTGGATTCAAATTTTGTTGACCTTCTCAACATCTGATCGATAAAAGTTGAGTTGAGAGAGAGAGAGAGAGAGAGAGAGAGAGAGAGAGAGAGAGAGAGAGAGAGAGAGAGAGAGAGAGAGAGAGAGAGAGAGAGAGAGAGAGAGAGAGAGAGAGAGAGAGAGAGAGAGAGAGAGAGGAGTGGAGAAATTTGTGGATCCTATATGAGGATATAGTTGGATGAAGTTGAGCTGAATACAAAAGGAACCAAAAAATGGAGAACCGAAATTTCCTAGTTGAACAAAGATTTTCAAGAACCTAATTGCCTACAAGTAAATACTGCGACACATATTCCTATTTGGAGGTGTACCTTCAATTCATAATACGCAGTTACAACAAAAAGTAATAATTAAAATTTATTTTTAATTCCTAACTTTATATGAGATTTTATAACATTTGCACATAATTACAAAGGGAAATTAAGGCTACGATACACATCGCTATGCTTTTGTTTGGAGAAGAAGAAGAAATTTATTAACTTTACATACCTCCATTGGTTTTTGTACAAAATGCACCCATTTGAATCACTTTGAATACACGTACGTAATATTTTTTTATAGATATTCATAATGTTTTATATGAAATTCGTAAAATTTGTATAAACATTCATAATATTTGCATAGAAATTCACATCATTTTTTTTTACATAGAAATGTTTGGACTTTATGTCGAAATGTTATAGAAAAGTTATGAAATAAATACTAATGTTATGGTATTTTTGTGGGAAATGTTATGAATTTTAGATGATTCAAGAGGTGCATATAAAACACACAACTATGAAACCCTTATACTAGGATGGAATGTTAAATTAGATGCAGTTGTTATCCTTATATAAGAACATTATATGATGGAATACATGTTAGTCGAGCTGAGTAAGCTAACCTAAAGCAAGTGGTGGCTAGTTCATACGGTAGAGCTCTTGGATGTCCTACACTGCATTCCGGAATCGAGTCCCATCTCCGGGATCCCCCTCCCCCCATGTAATAGATTAGGAATGACGAATGACAAAAAAGAAAAAAGAAAAATGCAGCTAACCCAAAAACCTTATGATATTGAAAAAAAAGAAAAAGAAAAGGATAAGGGCTGGATTCGAGTTTTGTTGACGTTTTCAATATCTGGAAGTCTGAGTTTTTAAAGAGAGAGGAGAAAATTGTGGATTTCACATGGGGTATAAAAGGAACTAAATTAGAAAACCCTACAGCTAATTTCTGTTAAAAATAAACAACCTACAACCGTGATTTTCTACTAAGCAAATTTTATGCACTTGTAAACCAATGATATGAATTTATGTGCAAATAATTGTATTGTAGTACAAGTGTCATGAACACGGGCGATTTAAAGGGATGCATATCATATAAACACAAATACGGGGTGTACCGTAACATTTTCCGCGTCTATTTAGAGAGAGAAATTAGAGAATTAGGGTGGCCAGTTGTTTGGTTGGAGGGGAAAAACAATGGAGGCCCCTGCGGTCAATGAGGTTCGACGGAGGAAGAACAACGGCGAGGAGAGGGAAAATTCTGTTGAGAGGGAGAAAGAAATCCCTCATAGTGAGAGGGAAAATAAAAACCTTTCCGATGATGAGGGAGAAAAGGAAATCCCTGGTGGTGAAAGAGCAAATGAAACCCCTCCTGATGTTGAGAAAGGGCTTATACCTCCTGATGATGATATCTGTCCCATTTGTTTTGGAAACTACAATATTGCGTGCAAGACAAATTGCGGACACTGGTTTTGCGGTTCGTATTTCGATATGAGTCAAATAAGTTTTATTTTTCGATATTGATTTCCATTTTTCTCTATTGATGATGGGGATGCCATGTGGGAGGTGCTGTGCACAGCCATGCTGTGCACCCCTCGGCCGTTGGATCGAGTTTTGGACGGTTTGGATGTGTTTTGATTTTTTACCGGTAAAAAAAATCAAAATTAAATAAAAATTGCCGAACGCATCCGAGCCATCCAAAACTCGATCCAATGGCCGAGGGGTGCACAGCATCGTGCACAACACGGCTGTGCACAGCACCTCCCCCGAGTCCTGCTATATGTGCATTGTAAAAACCAGATTACATATATTTTGGTAGACAAACTATTACAAGTTTGTTCAACCTATGATAAGTTTCCTCGTAAAACTGTAGTTGGTTTATCACATTTGTTGAATCAATTAATGATAAGGATATGCTTATCCATGTAAAATCATTTCTTATTATTTAATCCTCTTAATTATGGTAATCATTGGCGCGCGAAAAATGGTACAATACGCATTTTTATTGAAGTGTGTGTACAGTATCTGCTTGAGTCACTTTAAATTTATCATATTGGCATATTGGGTGTCGAAATTCGATAGGTTTTTTTGTATAAAAGCAGAACATATTTACCTAAAGATTCGTAACATACAAAGAAATTAATAACATTTGTTTAAAACTCACAATATCAAAGAAAATATAACCTTAAAATATGCAAATTTTAGGAATTGCTATCCAAAAGTTATAAATTCACTGCTAATGACATTGATTTTTATGGCAAATATTACGAATTGTTATGCATAATGTCATGAATCTTCATATAAATGTTATTCGTGCTCTTCAATATACGTGCAATCGTAAAGCGAAGACACTGGACTGAAAATTCGCCCCAATTTGTTCATTTTCTTTCGACGCCAATTAGAGTGGGTACATATATCAAGGGATTTGAGTTTTTTTTATTATTTGCTAATATTCATAAACAAATTAAAATTTTGGGATTTTGTGTTTTTTTTTTGGTTTGTTTTCATTTAAAAAGTAAATGTTTGTTTATTTACTTGTTTGGCACAGTGAATTGTGTTATCACGTATTGGGCCCATGGTGACAAACATCAGCGTTGCAAGTGCCCCTTTTGCTCTCAAGGCATCAGTAAATTGACACCGGAGGCATCTCTGACCCTTCGTACAGACGATGAAGCTGTTGTGGCTTTGAAGAGACTTCAGGGATACAATCGTCTTTTCGAAGCCAGCGTCCGTGGCTTCATTTTGGTTAGTTTATATTTTACACAAATCCCTCCATCCGTACGTAAACACGAACACATCTGAACCGTCCATTTGAACAAATCAATGGTTCGGATCACAATTACTCTTTGATTAGTTAAAGAGATTTCTTACCGGTTAACTGGTCAAAGAGTAAATAAAATTCGGACCATCAAAAATGCTTTTCCATGGTCAAGATGCACCACTGTGCAATATACATACGAGGAAATTATTGAACGATACAAATTATTTGTATCCCTCGGATCAGTACCGTTTGGCCATGTTCGGAAAAGGTTTTCAAGACCCAGGTTCTCACTTTTCTGGATTGGGCCCCAGTGGCAGACACATCTTTTTTCTCTCATCTCAATTTTTAGGAACTTTACTATAGTGCATACCCTTTGTGTGAGATGGGTTCGTGGGGTCTACTTTAAAGACCCACGCAAATGATCCAAGCCGTCCGTTAGTTCTAACGTTAATTTTCAACAGAGAAAACGTCATCAGCTATCGGGGTTTCCCAGGGCATTCTATCGTCAGATATCGTGGCTGTGGAGGATGTTTTATGTAGGACTGTGGTGCCATCATAATCTTTTAAACAACTTAATCATTACCAAGGCCATTTCAGTAAGTCCATTCCACATTAATTTAGCATTGCATTTCATTTCATTATACCTACTTTAAATTTGGGTTGCTCTAGCCCGATCCCACTCTTGGTTGCTCATTTACTATTATGTGAAAAAAATAAAATGCCATACAAGTTAGAAAAAAAATTAAGGTTACATTTGTACTAACTTGAACAACATCAAGAAAATCACAATCAAAATGTAACTCTTATTATAGTGTTATATGATGATCGGCACAATCCGATTGAAAACTTCTCATTACATTTTTTTTTTATGTGAATTCTTCGATTGAGTCATCATATTTTAAGAACTCATTTTCAACTTAGAATCATACGCAACAAGTACCAAAATTATACGCAACAAGTGCCAAAATCATATGTAACAAGTAATGTTAAAATATACGTAATGGGGCGTACTGTAGCGTTCTCCCAAAAATATTAACACATTACACATGCCAACCACATGCTTTGTTTTTGGCTATACCGCATCTTGTTTGACAAGATCTTGTGAAGTTAGCTGAACAATTTCTCATCATTGTTGATGGATTGGATTATTTACCAGTTCAAGTAACAAAATTGGCGCATGCTTAGCACTCACCACTTTCACTTTGACATCATTTTCCTTGTGATTTTCATTGTAACAAATGTATTTCTTCACATTTTTTTTTTGGCTCGGCATAAAAAAATTATTAGTTTTTAAAATATATGAATGGAGAAATAAATAGGAATGTAAAGAATGTACTTTCTTCATCTCTCTCTCTCTGTTTTTTTTTTTTTTTGCTCTGGAAATTAAAGAAATTTATTAATCTTTAAAAATGTTGTACGTACAAAAATTAAACAAACTAAAGTCACAAAGACAGACACCAACTTGAGATGCAAAGACACAGATAAAACTCCTTCGATAAATTCTGTTGCATATATGTTCCTTGGCCAGCGGCAGTGGCGGCTCCAGGAATTTGTTTTAGGGTGTTCAAAAATTACTTCTATCAGATATCAAAACCTTAAAAATTTTTTTTTATAGGAAAAATGTTTTTTTTGAAAGTTACTAGATATTAATGTTGTATTTTTTTATTTTTCATGGAAAGAGTTTGAATTATTTTAATCAACTTTTGTTTTGCATGTACAATGAATAGTATTTTCTGACATAAAGAGAGTAAGATTTTAACATTTTTTTTTTAAAACTCAGGTTTTTGAGCCAGTTTACGCGCACTTCTGAGTTACCCATTCCACCGCTTACTTGCGGGGGTCCCAATTAAAGTCAGAGCGAAACATTGTATTGGGTTCATAGTGTATTAATATTAACATTACTTTGGAGTAGCACTACTACATTTTAATGAAAATAAAGGTGTTCAAGTGCACATATATTCTTGGGTGTGTAGCTGCCACTGCATAATTAGATTGTGGAGTACATGTCAATTATTCTTGAGTGAGGTGTTCAACCATAATTGAGTTGGGTGTTCAAGACTAATAACAATAGGTATTCAAAAAATGATTAAACCAAATTTAATACATGTAAAAGAAAAATTCTTCAAAGGGTGGTCAGTTGACCATTGATATCTCCATGTAAAGCCGCCCCTGACTAGTGGACTTTGGGTGAGATGAATGGGAAATTACTATAAAATGTGTGAAGTCTCAAGATTGCATCTATTTATTTATGTATTTATAAAGACGGAGCAGTCTTTAAGTATGAACAAACTTCGAAGCTGGCTCACATTTTAGATTCTCAAGAGATACAACACTTGCATATATAACCTAGCAGTTTCATGGGTAAATTGAATTTTATTAAACAATATTTCCTTGTTGAACAAAATGATGTTTATTGATGAAGTGAATTTTATTTGTTTTTCTCCTTTGCAGTTATTTCTGACTCTTTTCTTTTGGTATTACGACTTCTTTCTTCCTGGAGGTATTTTGCGTCAACTTATTATGGTAGAATACAACGAACTTGTATAAATATAAGGACATATTCTCCCTTCGTCTCATTTTGATAGTTCCTTACGAAAACACATGCAATTTTTGGATAAAAAATTAAAGTACTTCCGTTCATTATTTTAAAGAATTTTTTTGCACCAAATTAAAGACTAACTGAGATCTTTAATTTGGCTCAAAGAAACTAAAAAAAAAAAAGACTATGGAAGTAGTTTATATTTTGATCTGAAAATTACTCGTCTTTTCGTAGGAGACTACTTGAAACGAAATAAGAAGATAATGAAGTGAAAAGGTTTGATGTCATGCACGAGTTTTTTTTTTTTGGCAACGATAACGCCTATGCTCTTATTATTTTCTTTTGTAAGGGCACCAAGAACAAACACACGCAGAAAATATGCAAGCAATCGAAAGAATAAGAGAGAGACACGCGATATACGTGGTTCGGACTTGAGCAATTTGCTTAATCTTACTCCACGGGGTGCTGGGGGTTTCACCATGATGTGTAATGAACAAGAATACAACGTTATATATGGAGGCTACACAAACTTAGACTTTTATAGAGACAAGAGAAGCCCTAAACAAAACTCTAAAACCGCCTCAAAATGCACTAAAATGTGCTCGGTGGTCCGGACCAACCTTCGCTAGGTCCAGACCAAGGTTGCTGCAGTACAACATGTGTCTCAGGACCCTTGGTCTGGACCACCAATCCCAAGGTCCGGACCAACATTGCTGCGAGCTTGTTTTTGCTTCCTCTTTGCTGGTTCGGAACACCAAACCCATGGTCCGGACCACCGATGCTGCGACCGCCCAAAAAACGCTTCCAAACACAAAATTTGGCTTCACACTCGACATCTTCCATCTACACTCCCAGGGACGGAGCCAGGAATTTAACTACATAGGGGCGAATCTTTTTTCTAAAATATTTTGTAGGGCCGAACCTATATAATTCATAGGAAAATTTCTTTTTTTCTATATAATACTAGAGGTTTTTTCATTTTCTTGGAGGGGCGACCGCCTCTACTGGCCCCCCTCTAGCTCCATTCCTGTATACTCCTAACTAATAACTATCGTATCTACAGGGTTCTTCGTGACGCAATTTATCTTCCAAACGTTCACTGTTCTTCCTGTAATCCTTCTAGCTGTTAATAGTCTCTATCGCCAAATCGACGTCGCTAATCGTCCAGATCGTCTTCCTGGGGAGGTAAACTACTTCACAGGCCCAAGTCTCTAGCTAATTCGACTCTTTCTAAGAGTACAATACTTTGGGTCATCCTCCTTGCTTGCAAAAGTGTGTGTTTAGGCCTATTTTGGCTTAATAAAGTCACTTTACTTATTTCTCGTGTTTGAGTTTTATGTCAAGTTTTTGTGCATTATTAGTTTGTCTCGACGAGAGAAATCAGAAGAGTAAAAAATTATGATTAGAATTCTCAATTTTTTGAATAAAACAAATAATAAGTAAAAAAATCTGGCTTTTGGGCTTATTTTTGTATTTATCAAAAAAAAAAAAAGAAGTTTGAATCGTAATTTTTTACTTTTTCGATTCCTTTCATTGAGAAGAACCAATAATCCATAAAAGTTTGACACGAAACTAAAAAATGCGAAAAAAATTAGAATAAAGATGAAAAAAAAGCAAAGTTGCTAGAGACCTGCTCCATATTTCACAATGTGTGATTTGTGTTTGCTCCCATGTGAATTGTTTTGCTTTTTCAACAGAGCCAACGTGCGCTGTTACAGCAGAATATACAGTTGCTGATGAGGACGATCTATATAGGATTCTGGAATCCTCAAAACCTTTTCCTCAACTATGTCCTTGCAAAGAACACGGCAGTAAGTCGTCTCTGCAGTAATTTAAGCATTGCATTTCATCATATCTTCTTACTCTCAGTGTCAATTTTTTGGTGAAATGAAATGGAAATTACTGTTAAATGTGTATTAAGTTCCAGGATTGCATTCTATTAAACGAAGAACACCATAGCTGGATTTGTCAAGTGGGTTGGACAGAAAGGTTTATAAGGAAATCCAAATCTTTTCTTCTATTCGAAACATTGTGCATTTGAACAAGTGTTTTTCGCTACTATTAAACGGTATAGCACTTGCATGTACAACCTACAAGTTGCATCATTTTCATTCGTGAACCGAGTTTTCTTAAACAATATTGTGCGCCTTTTTGTTAACCGGGTGAAGTTTATTAATCAGGTGAATTTTGCTTGTTTTTTCTTCTTTTCAGGTGTTTCTGGCAACTGTCTATGACTACTCGGACTTTAACTTTATCCCTGGAGGTATTTTTGCGTCAACTTATTATCGTACTATAACACAACGAACGTGTATAAGTCTAAACATATAAGAAGATAACGAAGTGAAAAGGTTTAAGTTGTTTTTCCGAAGTTACCTCTTAATTATAAATCCTCTCACACGCACTTCGTCACAACAGAGCCGAATTGGGTCCTGTTTTTCAATGTCACGCGCGATTTTTGTTTTTTCAACGTTAAACATTTTCGCTTGCCACTGAAGAAGCTCTTATTATTTTCTTCCATCTACATCTGAACTAATAACCATCGTATCTACAGGGTTCTTAGGGGCGCAAATTCTCTTTGAACTGAGCATTGTTTTTCCTGTAATCATTCTATGTGGTATTGGTATCTACCGCAAGCGGCGTCACCCTCTTCGCCGTCCAAGGCCAAGACAAAATCCCCTTCCTGGCCCTTAATTGCTGCCTAGGATCCTCTGTGCATTTGGATAGAGAGGCAGGTGTATTGGAGAAGAAATTGCTTTACTTGATAAGACAGAGTACTACTGCAATCTATGCTTTCTTTTGAACCGAAATAAACAACAGGGGACTCCCAAAGATTTGGATATCTGTACTAAGTTACTAACCCACCCTTTACTGGTCTATCTGTATGGCATAATTATCTTTCATGCTGAAATAACAGAAAAAAGATATTCTCGTGGATATTATTGATAAATTGCATAAATGATGTTTATTTATGTATTAATAGAAAGCCTCTTGCTCTATCGATCGATCGATCAATCTCGAGGAGTTGAACTAGCTTAAAACAAAGGAAAGTCTTTGGATCACTGATCACGTTGTACAATATCTAATTGAATGAAGGGAGGACCTGGCGCTTCCGTGTTGGATCAGGTCCTGACCAACTCACCTAATTAAAGCAATTGCTGTTAGGGAATGTGCAACTTAAGGGAAGCACACTTTACACTTAGTGGCTAGTCCTTCCTATGCTTGTCCCGCGCCAGTAGGGGGTATCTTGAGTACAGGGTGGATGCTGATGCCCATAAAGCCAATAAAATATGTTTTGGTTTATAGGTTAGGTTCGATTCTCGGAAATAGCTTCTCTGCTTGCAGGGGTAAGAATGCATACATCAACCCTTCCCAGACCCCACATATGCGGAAGCTTTACGCCCTCTATTTTTATTTCTCCTAAGAATATAGATTAAGACCAAGTATCGTTTTTTTATCGGCAAAAGAGAATTATACTAATGAGAAGAAAAAGAAACAAGGAGAAAAGACATTGAAAGGAAGGACTCTGGATCGCATCGCAACTATGTAGGCACCCAATCCATAAAACTTCAAAAAATCCAAGGCCAAAGAGGTTCAAGTCGGCGAGATACCAACTAAAGAGAACTTACACAATTATGAGAATAAGAGAGCCTAAAGTGGTACAGATGCAACGACAGCAACAAGGCCAGAAATCCCTTTTCATCAGCACTAGCATGATCAATAGCATGAAAGTGGCCCCGTAGCAGCTTGGACCGACATTAAAGGCAGCAAGTAGGCAAGAGCATCGATGTAGATGCAAAGACAGCAGTGTAAGCTGTTGCCCCAGTTTTGGCTTCAAAACCAGCAGCAGAGGAGCAGCATATAGACATACTATCCATGGCTCCAAGAACATAGCAACATCCCAGACCTTGTCATGATATGAGCCTAACTTGTACTGCTGATAAAACTGCACCCCAAAACCTTGATCACTCATCACTCAATCAATGTAAACTGAGATCAAGCAGAGCACTTTCTGCATGGATCTTTTGAGCTAAGTAACAATAATTTTAACGAACTTCTATAAAATTATTTATCAGAAGTTGAGAGAAAAATCTGTGGTTTTGAATCCACTTCCATTGCATATAAAACTAAGTATGCATAGATCTGATTAACTATTGAGATTAATATGATTATTGATCTCTATAAGTTGACGAATAATATCATTTCCCTGTCTAGGCCATTTCCATTGTCAATAATAAATGAGACTTTAGCAAGCAATGAATTGCCAATATCCCTAACTACCCTTTCACCAAAAGTCTTATAAATGGGACCAATAGGGTGCTAGTTATCCAACTAAAGGAAGTCTGAGAGCCATCCCCAATTTTGTGTTTGATTAGGTGTTGCCCAAGAGATCTGAGGTGTAAAATCTTTCACAATGTCCAAGAAGGATTTGGGGGAATATTCATATACCATATATATTTATGATTTATTATATACACATGGATCCATTTGACCCATAAAGAATTTGACATTTTGCTTAAGGCCCATAGATGTCTGACCACAGTGGCCTTATTCCAGAGCTTGAGAGGTTTAAAACCTAGACCTCCCTCATCTTTAGGAACACAAAGCCAACCATTGGATTTTAACCCCAGAATGATTAAGGGAAACCCCTTTCCATAGAAAAGCTCTGAGTAACCCATCGATTTCCTGAAGCATCTTCTGAGGTAAAAGAAAAATGGAACACCAATATATTTTGAAAACAAATATAATGCACTAACGAGTCCTAGAGGGGGGTGAATAGGACATCAATTTAAAAATTAAGTCTAATTAAGAGATATACAATTATTCATGCTTCATTCAAATTGCCACAATCTAATATGAGAAATGTAAAACAATTAAAGTAAAGGACAAGAAAAAAGATATATGTGGAAACTACTTAGGGTCTAAATACCCTAAGCATAAAACCACGGCCTAGTCCTACTTATACATTCCATAAATCAAAAGGTTTACAATAATTAACAAGACTAGAAATTACCCAACAAGTCCCTTATGACACCTAGCTCCAATTCTTGATGTAGTACCCCGTACCCCTCTTTGATTTCATGGACTCCATAAGCACACCCGTCTTGATCTCTGAGTCAACTCGGCACCGGTCCAACCAGCTCACGTAGGAATCAAGACAATCAACTATGAGATGAATGACATCATGATGATGAAGATCTTTGTGAAAAATAATCAAACTAGATGTAATCCATGGAGTATTAGAAGATTAATCTAGATTGACAAAATAAAAGATCAAACACAAGGTTTAAATCACATAGCGCATCAAAAGCCCATAGAAGATAAAAAGACTTGATTTTTAATGAAGGTTTTTGAATGAAGAAAATCAATCTAGAGCAAATACATGGTGAACAAAAGTATTGCACTAGATTGACAAGAAAAATGATCAAACACTAAGTTTAAAACATACTTAAAGCATCTAAACACATGAATATATTTTCTTGATGATGCAATGAGGATTTTGAGAAGAATCAAACTAGAGCATATACATAGATATTAGAATATAACACTAGAATGAAGAAAAGATGATCAAATCAAAATAGAAATCACCTCCAAAGCATAGACCCCATCAACAAATGAAGGAGAAGTGTTTCTCTCTCTAAGGTGGGCTAATGCTCTCAAAATTTGACCTAGAAGAGTGAAAAATTAGTTTATATAGTGCCAAGGTCGGAGTCCTGAGGGCCAATGAGAAAATGCCACATACTAAAGAAAATAGGCGTTGCGCTAGTAAGTGCCTGTGGAATAGCTAACGAGCGCAGCGGAATAAAATGGTGACATCATGCATGACCTCAAAATGCGTGGCGCTAGTAATCACTACGAGCGCTCATCGAGAGCATCTTGCAGAATCTGTATAACATGAAGAAAACTGAAGCGCTAGATTAGCGCCAATAGCGCTGAACAAGCGCTGCGCTCAGAATCTCTTTTAAAAGAGCTACATGCCTAAGAAAAATTCTTCATGCTTACACTATAAGGCTAAAATGAAAAATCATGCAACATAAAAAGGATTAAATCCCTAATCTAAATGAAGAACATGATAATGCAACTTTATACCTTTCAAAAACCAAATCCGAGCCAAGGAACGCACAACTCCATTTCTCCAATCTTTCAACCACCGGGTGGAGCATCTAGACTCAATCAACTAAGCTACCTCCCAAACTCAAAACGAAAATGATAAAAGTACATACTCCAATGGTTTGTCGGAATCCAGAAAATGCCAATAATACTAACATGTTTGCATACTCCAAAGGACAAATTTTATCAGTTGAGATGTACCACCAAAGGAACGGAGCTTATTTGTCCAAGTCTGAATTCTTTGACTGATTTTTTCGTTGAGTTGGTAACAATAAGAGTAAGAAAGTTTAGAGGAGATTAGGGGAACTCCAAGGTATTTTATTGGCAAGGAGGCTTGAGGGATAGGTAAAATATAGGTGAGAGTTTGTATTAGCCTGTCATCAACCCCTGAGAAGAAAATAGCACTTTTTTGAAGGTTTGGTTGAAGTCCAGAAATGCTATGGAACTCAGTCAGAGCCTGTTTTACTATAGTAAGGGAGGCATGGTCAGCCCCACAAAGTACAAGCTACAAGGTCATCGGTAAATGCTAAATGATGCAAATGTAGCAACTGGCCTTTAGGATGATCGAAATTTCCTTCAATGACCTTACGGTTCAGTATAGCAAAAAATCCTTCCATACCTAGCAAGAACAGATAGGGAGAGATAGGATCTCCTTGACGTAGCCCCCTCTCTCCTTTAAAGTAACCCACCAGTTCCCTATTAATGGCTAGTGAGAATCTAGCAGTAGTCACACAAGTCCTAATCCATGAGATGAAAATAGAAGGAAAATTCATGGCTTCCATAACTTCGTACAAAAATCCCAATGAACAGAGTCGTAAGCTTTCATGAGATCAATTCGAATTGCACACCGAGCAGGTTGATTATCAGGTTAATATAGAAGTTATGAATTAAATACTAATATGGTATAGATTTTTTTATTGGAAGTGTATTGAATTTTAAATGAGTCAAGGGGTGTATACGATACACACCATAGAGAGTGTGTATTGTATCATTTCCCAAGTACAAACATCAACTATATATATAATGACGCAGGATTCGAATTTTATTGACTTTTTCATCATCCGGAAGTTGAACTTTTTAAGAGGGAGCAAGAGTGAGGAGAAAAGTGTGGATTTCACATTGAATACAAAAGGAACCAAATTAGAAACCCCACAACTAATTTTTGTTAAAAAACAAACAACCCTACAACTATGGTGTAGAGAGAGAGAGAGAGAGAGAGAGAGAGAGAGAGAGAGAGAGAGAGATGGATAACCGTGATTTTCTAGTTGAACAAAGACTTTCAATAACTAAGAGAAAATATTAGGCTGCACACACCTATTTGGTTGTGCACGTTGTACATCTTCTGAATTACTTCCAATTCACGAAAGTTTGAACAAAAACTGATGTTCATTAATCTGGAATTCCTAATTTTTGTCTAACTTTTCAAAACATTTGCACATAAATATAAAATTTCGACGTTAAATTCGTTACATTTTTGTAGTATGAGTTTTTGTCTTGGTATTTTGAATTAATTATGCAAACTTTACAAAATTTAAATAAATGGTATGAAATTTTGTGTAAACAATTGTATTGTAATACAAGTGTCATGAACTCAGGCGATTTAAAGGGTTGCATATCATATAAGCTCAAATAGGGGATGTACCATAGCATTTTCTGTATCTATTTAGAGAGAGAGGAATGATTGAATTAGGGTGCCCAGATTGTCTGGTTGGAAGGGCAGAAACAATGGAGGCCCCTGCGATCAACGAGGTTCGACAGAGGAAGAAAAAGAGCGAGGAGAGGAAAAGCCTTTCTAATGATGAGGGAGAAAAGGAAATCCTCGACGGTGGGAAATCAAAAGAAATTACCCCTCCAGATATTGAGAGAGGGAAAGATAAACCTCCTAACGATGATCTCTGCCCCATTTGTTTTGGAAACTACAACATTGCATGCATGACAAATTGCGGACACTGGTTTTGCGGTTCGTATTTTGATACAAGTCGTACTAGTTTTATTTTTTGATTTCCTTTTTTCTTTATTTGTGTGGATGCTATTTACATTGCTAAAGCCTAACGCTAGAATTGGTTCCTGAGGATATGTGGAAAACCGGAAGAAAAAAGTTCGGTTTTTCTTTTATCGACAAGAGAATAGTTTGTTAATCGTAGATAAATAATGGAATTAACAAGGGGCTTATGGGGGCCAGTGCCTCCCTCCATTTGGCCATATCGATCTATAATTATCTAGGTTAGTTTTTTTTCAAGTACCAAAAGTTAACATAACAGGGCCGGCCGGTTAGTTTTTTTCAAGTACCAAAAGTTAACTAATCCCTGTAATCCCTAAAATCTTTATGTTTATCCGCTGTTTTTACCTCTGTTTTGCTGATAAATTTTTTGTAGATTTTTGCTGATGTTTATGTTGTCATTTGTTGCTCTGGTGTTTGTTGTTGCTATCTTGGTGTTTACTTCCGAAGTTTAAGCGTGTATCTTCTATTTTTGCAACATATCATATATATTCTCTTTGCCGGTCCAAAAGAAAAAAAGGGCACCCATATATTGTGTTTTGTTTCGGATATTGTTTAGACATTTAAAAGTTTAGATATTTGAACCTCAATAATTAATCTCGTTGTTCATATTCCGCCCCCCTTAGATTCTGAACTTTTTTTTTTTTTTTTGCTCGATAAAAGAAGAGTTTATTGAATACGATACGGGTACATCGTATGGGAAAGGGGGAGAGAGGGAGAGGGGAAAGGGTCAACATAAAGTTGGAACCCAACATCTAATGGGCAAAGGCCCAAGCATCAAAGGGCATAGCCCAGAAACATCATACAAATCAAAGGGGTCAAGCCTAGCCCACGAAGGGTCAGACTCGGCCCAAGCCCAAATACCAAACACCAAACCCTAACACCAAACAGCAGCAGCCCCTTCGAAACAATCCACCATCCACCACGCAAATGCCGCCGACCACCATAGCAAGCACGAGCCACAGACGTTTACCGGAAACCAAAAGAAGCCCACGTCGCCGTGCATCCCTCACATTTCGGAAACCCAAAAGCCACCAAGGATCGCGATTAATCCCCAAAAGAAGATAGCCCAGGTCGCCGGAACCAGGACACCATACGCCGACGAAGAGCCACCGCGGAGAGACCAATAAGCGCCGCCACCAAACGAGCCACAAAACACGGCAACAAAGCGCAACCACGCCGTTAGGCAGAACCGAGACCACTCAGGAGTGGATCGGTGGGGGGCAACTCGACCAAGCGAACCATAGATCCGAAACCAGCCACGCCGTTAGGCAAAAAACGGAAACTCCAGGTGAGGTGACCGCCGGTGGTTGGAGAAGCCATGGAACGTAGGGAGGAGGAAGGAAGACTGGAAACGGAAGGAGAGCCAGTGGGGAGAGGGGTGAGGAGAGCCCGGGGGGAGGAGGGAAGGAGGAGCCTCCCCCCCAGACAGTAGATCTGGAAAATGGAGGCTAGAGAGAGAGAGAGGGAGGGGAAGAGTTTTCGCTATCTTGTCCTCGTTTTAAAATAACAACTATGTTGAAATTTACGATTACTCGTCCTCTTATATATCGATGTCATTATCATGAGGAAATATTGTTGGAAATTAAAGGCAGGAAACATCATTTTTTGGTATCTTTTAAGTAGCTAAGATAAACTGTTTTGATCATATATATATGGAAAACAGTTTTTGTAATTAATTAGCCAAATAAGTTTGCTGTGGTAGTTCGAAAATTATTAGTACACAAAACGTGAAGAAGGAAAACTTTTACCAAATATTTCGTTTATTAAATTTTTTGAATCAAGGATAATTAAATTAGGATGTGCTTATCCATTTAAAATCCATTCCAACCTATGATAAGTTTCCCCTCCTACTCATTATTTTAATCATTAGCTACTATAATACACACCCGTATTAAAGTGTAGGTGGAAAAGTTTAGCAATATTTTCATATTTGGTACATAAATTCCATAATTTTTTTTGTATGAACGCATCACATAAATTAAACCAAACCAAACCAAACCAAACCGAGCCTTATGTCCCACTACCTGAATATTTCTTTTTCATTAAGCTCTGTCAAGAGCTGTTTGCTCACTTAAACTTAATAGACTCAAATTTTTGCGCATTACCGCATCTAAAGTTAGCTTGGGTCTTCCCCTCCCCGGAGTGTTTCTATCCAAAGCTATCCTATCCGCTCTCTTAACTACAACATCTTTTGATCTATGGTAGACATGCCCAAACCGCCTTAGCCTATTCTCTCTCAACTTTTCCTGTATGAACGCATCGCATATGCATAGAAATTTATAACATTTGTTTGAAACTCACAATACCAAAGAAACAAACTTTGAAACACTTAATTGCCATGAATTTTTGTCTAAACGTTATAAATTCAATGCTAATGATATTGATTACGACTTGTTTCATTACCGAGCGCAATCGAAAAGCGAAGGAACAAGGCTAAAACTGCAACCCTATTTTTTCTGTTTGTTTCTAAACCAATTAGAGTGTGTAGTGTGTACTCAATATTTTGGGGATTTGGGTTTCTCTATTTTTTGGTAAAATTCAGAAACAAATTAATTAATTGTGGGGATTTTCTGAACTTATTTTTTGTGTGTTTACATTTAATGTTTAAATGTTTGTTTACTTATTTGGCACAGCGAATTGTCTTATCACGTTTTGGTCCCACAGTAGCAAGCTTCAACCTTGCAACTGTCCCATTTGCACTCAAAGCATCAAAAAATTGACTCCCATGGCATCTCTGAAACTTAGTACAGACAATGAAGTTGTTGAGGCCTTGAGGAAAGTTCAGGGCTACAATCGTCTTTTCGAAGCCAGCATCTGCGGCTTCATTTTGGTTAGTTTATATTTACAATTCATTTACAATTTTTTGTTTTTCTAAATATCCAGCTAATTGGCCTTCTGATCGATCCAATGTACTCTAGGTTTTGGAATCCTACATGTGAGATAATATAGAAGTTATGGGTTTGAGCTAATTTTATTTACAATCTTTGTAGTAAGCTAACATGCCAGCGCTACCAATAGAAGTAGCGAAAACATAGGCTAGGCAAGATGTCTTAATTTTTGCTCGCAAAAACCACGTAGGTGTCCCTAACTTTGGGCAAGGACGGGGCTAGGATTTTACGTGGTGGTCCGAAATGTAAATTGAAAAAAATGAAACAATGAACTAGAAAATAAATATTTGTCTAATTTAGAAAAAATCAAACAAAATAGTGAACACTATAGTAAATGATGTTTTGAAGATTCGTATTTGTTAATTGGATCTTTCTATTATCCGCTCATTGGGCGGACGGTAAAACATAAAATAATCATAATTCTTACATGGAAGAGTTTTCACTGTTTGAATTCTTACATATAAGAATTCAGATTCTATACACTTTATTGTCTGCCCATTGGGCGGACGGTAGATTAATCCTTGTTAATTTTGACTTTGTGCTTCATAATATTTCATTCGGCCCATTAAATTTGGCTTTGAAAGATGTTTTTGGGGCTTGCTTTAATAAAACAAAACCTTTATATATAAAAAATTAAAAAAATCTAGTTGTGGGACCTACATAATATGGAGATTAAATTTTGTATTTTGATTCAGCATTATTAAAAATTGTTGTGGTAGCAACCGTCATCACTATCTCCTTTGGCACCATCCTTGGCTTCCGGGTGTAATTGCCATTCCCTGAGCTTATCTGTTTGAGAGAGGAAAAAGATTGCAACAATTTATTTCTAGTATTAATTGTATCAAATCAAAATATTAGTAAAGCTTTACGAAAATGGTTACCTCAAGGGGTGAAGGGGTAAATTGGTTTGGAGCATCTTCTACCAAATTCTTCACTTTTATATCTATTTTTAAAAATCTTGTTCATTTCTCTTCAATACTCAATTTTCTCACCAAAATTAAACTTTTAGTTTTCAAAATGTTACCTATTCAACTACATTGATTTTGTGAAAAATGTATTAAGATACTATAGTATAACATTTTAAAATGAAGAATGTTCTTCATTTTTTGGAAGATTCTTTTTGTATGAAGAATGAAAAGTGACTATTCATTTTGGAGGAACAAAATGAAGCATGGTTGGAGACCAATGTTGAGAATATAAACATAAATAATAAAGTTGCCACACTTTCCAACAACATAATTAAGCTTTTTTTTTGGATGAGTTAGTGATTAACAATCTAATATGGAATCAGAGCAGGCAGTAGATGATGTGTTCAAATCTCACCGCTTACCGAATGATTAAAGTTTATACGTGTTTAGTCCGCTTATGAAGGAGAGCCTAACTACATGCATGTGAGGGGGTGCGTATTGAGACTATAAACATAAATAATAAAGTTGTCTTTCTCTCTGTAACGCCTTAAGTTTTTAGATGAGTTAGTTATTGTTAATCTACAATAACCAACAATTCTCCAAAATGAAGAAATGAGGGCTTGATTGGAGATCTCTTAAAAACCAAAGTCTCTAGCTAATTCGACTCTTTTTATCTACAGTATAAGAGTACAATACTTTGTGATTTGTTGTTTGCTCCCATACTTATAAACTGTTTTACTTTTTCAACAGAGACAACGTCAACTATCGGTGTTCTCCTGGGGAATCCTTCATAAGATACCGTGGATGTTGAGGATGTTTTACATCGGCTTATGGGATCATGACAATATCACACACAACTTCATCATTGCAAAGTTCATGGCAGTAAGTCCAGCACTCTACCGTAATTTAATTAGTATGGCATTTCAATTTTTTTATTTCTCAAAGTTTACCTTATTTCAGTGCACTGAACGCTAGTGTAATTAAGTGGGTTGTACAGAATGGTTTATAAGGAAATCCAACCGCGCGTTTTCTTGTATTCAGGGGCGGCTCCATGTTGTGAGCCCCCTTGGTTTTTTTTTTGATCAGCAAAAAAAATTTCATCTCCATAAAAGGCGAAATATGAAATTAGTACAAAAGAAAATACCCTACATTGAGGTAGTTTCGAAGGAACCAAAACCCTGCTACTTTTAGAGATCGCAAAAATCTAAACTGCCCCTCACCTCTCATTTTTATAAGAAAATACAATAAAACTCTCGTTGGCAATATGCCAACAAGACACCCAATGGGCCAACCCCAAACTACTCCTGATGTTTGAACCAAACCCAAGAACACCCCAAACAACCTGGCACCCCTAATGAATAACACAATAGTTCTCCCCCTTGGTTCTAAAACTTTTTTCGATATAGAACTCATATTGAAAAAAATGATTTGAAAATTTTTTTTCGGGGGAAAAATGGGCATTTCATCCTTTTTTCATCCAATGCTGAATCGACAACCTATACATTAGGTTATGTATTAAGTAACATTTCTTGTATTGAAATCATTATTTGACACCCCTCACTGATATTCCTAGAGCCGCCGGCCCTGCTTCTATATGAAACATTATGCATCTAAACAACTGTTTTTCACTACTATTAAACGATATAGCACTTGCATATACAACCTAAAAGTTGCATGCGTAAATTGAGTTTTTCTAAAGAATATTGCCTTCCTTGAAGGCTTGAAAGATGTGATGTTTATTGATCTGGTGAATTTTGTTTGTTTTTCTTCTTTGCAGATGTTTGTGACTCTTTCATATCTGTATTTGGGCTTTAACTTTCTTCCAGTTGAAGGTATTTTCGTCAAACTTGGTAGGGTAGAACACAACGAACTTGTATAAGTCTAAGGACATATTCCCTGCATCTCATTTTAATAGTCCCTCACGAAAAGATAGACAATATGCCATTTTCAGATCATAAACTAAAGTACTTCCGATCATTATTTTTTTTAAAATTTTAATTTAGTGCGAAAAAACTAAAAAATATCATTTTTTAGGTAAGTAGCTGAAATATCATGTACGGAAGTAGTTTATATTTTGATAAAAAAATTACACGTCTTTTTAGGGGACTATTATTTGGGAACGGAATAAGAAGATAATGAAGTGAAAAGGTTTGATGTCATGCACGGTTTTTTTTAGCAATAATGGCCTTATTCGTTTTATGGTTTAGTTTAGTTTTAGTTTTTTTTTGTAATCATTACCTTCATTTCTTTCTTATTTTTCTCCACTCATTATCCCTATCTCCAAAACTAAACTAAACTAAACTAAAACTACTAAACGAACAAGGCCAACATCATTTTGGCTCTTGCAACTGAAGATGCTCTTATTATTCACTACAAGAAATTTGGGATCTCCCAACGGTTTTATTAGCGACGGTTCAAAAAACCGTCGGTACAAGTGGTGTATAGTAACGGTTTGAAAACAGTTACTAGAAACAGGACTATAGCGACGGTTTTAGTTCAACCGTTGCTAGAAAAAAGACTATAGCGACGGTTTTCATCATCCGTTACTAGAAACAAGACTATAGCGACGGGTTTCATCAACCGTTACTAGAAACAGGACTATAGCGACGATTTTCATCAACCCTTACTAGAAACAGGACTATAGCGATGGTTTTATTAACCGTTAGTAGATTAATTTTACTCCTGCAAAAATATTTTTTTTTTGTCCGATCAATTGTGTAGCGATAGCTCCCCCGTTTTTAATAAAATTCTTCTTTGCCGATCAAAAAAAAATTGTGTAGCGATAGCTGATTAACTTTATTTTTTGTATGAAATTAATTATGTACTCCTTAATATGTAATAGATAGATGGTTTCTATTGAAAAAAATGACTCAAGTGGGGGGTCGAGTCTTGCAATCTAAAAAAATGACCCAACGAACTTCGATTTTGGTGACAATGACGAGATGTGAAATGCCAACGGTTTAAATCGACGCTTGTAAATATGGAGTTTGTAATTACATTTAAAATATATACGTTAAATGTAATTTATAACAAACTATTAAACCAGATTAAAAAACTGATTTGTATAGTATAAACAAGATTAAAAAAATAAAATTTATAAAAAGGCTTAAGTTAAAAAAGAAAATTTATTAAAAATATGATATTAGTAGGTGTTTGTATAATGGATGTTGAAATGGGGGGCATAAAACAATGGGAATAAAAAACAACTTATTTGTATAGTATAAACTGGATTTAAAATAAATTTATTAAAAGGCGTTTGTTAAAAATGAAATTTTTTTCTTTCAAAAATAAAAATAAAAAATTTAAAAAAATATTAGTTGGTGTTTGTATAATGGGTGTTCAAATGGGGAGTGTAAAACAATCGGAATAAAAAAAAAAACTTATTTGTATAGTATAAACTGGATTAAAAAATTTATTAAAAGACTTTTGTTAAAAAAGAAATTTTTTGTGTTAAAAAATAAAAATAAAAATTATTAAAGTAGTGATATTAGTAGGTGTTTGTATAAAGTATAAAATTTATAAAAGAAATGATATTAGTAGGGGTTTGTATAAGAATAACCCGGTTTGTATGGTATAAATATTAAAAAGGTGCTTAAATGACACAAGTGGTGGCCTAGCTTAGCTGGTTCGCGCTCGCCCACGCTCAAGGGAGGTCTCTGGTTCGAATCCCAGGAGACAGGTAGGCGCCACGCGGTGATAGGTGGGTGACACGTAGGTGCCACCCGGTGACAGGTGGGTGACACGTTAGCGACACGTAGGCACCACGCGGTGACACGCGGGCGCCAGGTGGGTGCATGCAGGCGACACATCAGCTCCACGTGGAATCCACGTCATTCGATGAAAAAATTTGCTTAAAAATTTACATTTATTTAAAAAAAAAAAAGTTTATTAAAAAACAAATTTGCTTTAGCGACGGTTGTAAGCGTTGCTAAAGAAACCGTTACTAAAAAAAAGTCTGTACCAACGCTCCACAAAACGGTCGCTATACCTCTACAGTGACGGTGCAATTGCAACGCTTTGGCCGACGGTCGGTATAGCCTAAAAGGGTCTTTAGCAACGGTTTTTGTGTTCTTTTTGTAACGCTTTCGACCGTTGCTATAGAACGATTTTCTTGTAGTGATTTCTTCCATCTACACTCTGAACTCATAACTATTGTATCTACAGGTTACGTCATGACGCAATTTTTCTTTCAAATGTTCACTGTTCTGCCCGTACTCCTCCTCGCTGCTCTTAGTGTCTACCGCCGATTCGTCGCTACTGGTAGCCTTCCTGGGCCAACATTCGATCGTCCAGTACCGCCGTTATCCTGGAGATTCTTCAATCAACATATACTGTTGCTGATGAGGACGATTTATATGTCGATGTGGAATCCTAACAACCTTTTCATCAACTATCACCTTACAACGTCCATTGCAGTAAGTCTACTCTGCAGTAATTTAGCATTGCATTTCATCATATCTTCTTTATTTTACTTTTACTGTCAATTTTTTGATTTCTCTTGAAATGTACCGTATTTTTTGGTTTTTTTTTTTCCTCCATTAGTTTAGCTTTATGTTTGGATTAAAAAAGATTCCTTTTCTATTTCGTCTGAGCAAGAGGAGTCGGGAAAATAATGAAAAAAAATGAACCAAAAAATGAAGTAATTGCAGAAGCAACCAATAGTTTTCATCGTTTCTTTTACTTCATCTATCTTTTGGATTTCTCTCGTTGAGACAAGCTGATAATTTAAAATCTTGACCGTAAGATTAAAAATTCACTACTATAAATCATCGATGGATTGGATATTTTACCAGATCGACTTATGAAATTTGCTCATGCTTAGCATTTCGCTACTATTAGGCGATATTGCACTTGCAAGTAAAACCTACCAGTTGCATCGTTTCCATGCGTTAATCGAGTTCTCTTTAACAATGTTGCCTTCGTGAAGCAGGTGAAGTTATTGATGAGGTGATCTTTGGTTGTTTTTCTTCTTTGCAGACATTGCTGGCATTTGCCTATGATAGATTGGGCTTTGACTTTCCTGGAGGTATTTTGCGTCAACTTACTGTGGTACCGTGACAAGAGTTGACTCATAGATTTTTGAGACTTGAATCGAACTTATTAAATGAGGCCCACCCTTTTTTTTTTGGCATACAAAAGTTGGTTAATAAAAAGTGTATATAAAAACCATAACAAAAGATTTACCATTACAAAATGTAAACATATAGTTATCCAAAAATAAACAACCGTCGCAATATTTCAAAATCTATCAGTTGAACATTTGTCTTTTTGCATTTTTAACAGCAAACGTACTAATGAAATCTTCATATTCAAACTTCTTCACCGTATCATTCTCAATGGACAAAATAGCCAATCCATTTAATTTTTCTTAAGACATGGTTGACCGTAGAAAAGGTCTTATCAATTATCTGGTCCTAGTATATATATGTAGATGTCCTAAATAACTGTAGGCCCCAATTTTTGCATATTTGGTGGGCCTAAAGCCCAGGCTTCTTGGGCAAAGCCCATAAGCCGGCTCTGACCATAATACAATGAAGGTGTATAAGTCTAAGGACATATAAGAAGATAACGAAGTGAAAAGATCTAAGTTATTTATACAAGTTCTCTCTGAATAAAGCCTACAACATGAAGTTCTATCATCACAACAGAGCCGAATCTGGTCCTATCTTTCAATGTCACGCGCGAATTGTTTTAGCAATGACGAACATTTTGGCTTGCCACTGAAGATGCTCTTATTATTTTCTTCCATCTACATTCTAAACTAATAGCTTTCGTATCTACAGGGTTCTTCGGGGTAGAAATTTTCTTTCAAATGTTTACCGTTGGTCCCATGTTCGTTCTAAATATCATTGGTATCTACCGCGGGTATCATCTGCATCACGCTCCTCGTGGAATGCTAGCAAATCTCTTTCCTGGGCCATAATTGCTGGCTAGGATCCTCGGTCTCCAAATATGTTTCTTCTGTCCTAATGCATCGACGATGGTATATATACTACCTGATGACAGAGTATGCTTACTCTCTTATATATGTTCTGAACCGATCGAAATAAACAACAGGGGACTCTCTTATATATGTTTTATTGGCCTTATAACTTGTTGGGCATAATTTTATTCCTTGCTTAAAAACACATATTCTCATGGATATTATTGATAAATTGCATAAATACTGTTTATTTATACTTACTCTCTCTCTCTCTCTCTCTCTCTCTCTCTCTCTCTCTCTCTCTCTCTCTCTCTCTCTCTCTCTCTCTCTCTCTCTCTCTCTCTCTCTCTCTCTCTCTCTCTCTCTCTCTCTCTCTCTCTCTCTCTCTCTCTCTGAGTTTTACTAGCTTAAAACAAAGGAAAGTATTTGGATCACCGATCGTGTCGTACAATATCATAGTAAGTTTGGTCCTGCTAATGTGTGCCCATTGGGGACAATAAGCACACGAAAAAAATAAAAAACTCAAGGGTAAATTTCACTAACCTCCCCTGAGGTTTCTGACAATTACAGGGACCTTCCCTAATGTTTCTAAAATTCCACTGACCTCCCCTACTGTTGGTGAAATGACGTTAATGCCCTTTAATTTGAACTTTTTTTTATTTTTTTCTTGTTTGAGATTATATTGCATAAAAATTCCGAAAGGCTTGAAAAAGTAACTTAATTGTTTACTTTTTTCCTAGAACTTTCTTTTCTTTGACACAAAATTATTTCTATTTTTAATATTTTAGTTCCCATTAGATATATTTTCACCTAAGCCCATTGCTTGCATTGATGGTTTTATTTTATTTTTATTTTTATTTTTTTAGGTTTCTTGATCTTTTTCTAAATTTTAAGCTCTAATTAGATTCATTTTTCTTCTCTCTCTCTCTCTCTTTCTCTCTCTCTTTTGCATTAGTGGTAATAATGGTCTAAAACAATATTTACCTGCTTAAGTAGGGGTGTTATAGCGTCACTTTATTATTACTTTTAGCAAATTTATTCACCCTTCGTCCCAAATATGAACCCCCTTTTAGGAGAACCGAGGATTTCAGTATTTTTTTTTTACACCAATTCAAGGATCCTGTAATATATTATTTTTTGCATGCATAAATCAAGGTTCTCACAAATGATGGATAGTTGTCCTATAATAATATGTATATTCTCTTTTTTTGCGTGCATAATGTAAGGGTCTCACAGATAATGGACAGTTGTACCTTAACAATAATGTACCGATTAAGTTTTTTTTTGGTAAAAAATTAGACTATTTTTTATTTTGGGTGCGAAATGCTTGTTTCTCCTTAAAGGAAAAGAAGCATAAAAGAAGTAAAAATAAATAAAATCATCAATGCAATCAATGAGTTTAGGTGATCATTCATATTCTTTATTTATTATCAAAATGTGAAAATATACCTAGTGGGAAGTAAAATATTAAAAATAATAATAATTTTGTGTCAAAGAAAAGAAAGTTCTAAGAAAAAAGTATATAATTAAATTACTTTTTAATGACTTTCGAAATTTTTATGCAATATAATTTCAAACAAGAAAAAAAATAAAGCCAAGTTCAAATTTAAGGGCATTAATGTCATTTCACTAACGAAATTAACACTGTTAGGCGTAAAGAAACGGCAGGGGGCCAAGGCCTCCCGCCATTTGGCCATCTCTATATTTATCTAGGTTAGTTTTTTCCAAGAACCAAAAGTTAACATGGTCGGCCTCGCACTAATCGCTGTAATCTCTAAAATTTTTATGTTTATCCGTTGTTTTTACCTCTGTTTTGTTGATATTTCTGTAGAATTTTTGTGATGTTTATATTGTCATTTGTTGCTCTGGTGTTTGTTGTTGCTATCTTGGTGTTTACTTCCAAAGTTTATGCTTGTATCTTCTCTTTTTGCAACATATCATATATATTCTCTTTGCTGGTCCAAAAAAAAAAAATAAAGGCAGCCATATATTGTGTTTTGTTTCGGTTATTATATATTTAGACATTTAAACGTTTAGATTTTTGAACCTCAATAATTAGTCTCGCTGTCCATATTCCGGCTCCCTTGTACATCAAATCCTAGTTCTGACCCTACGTAAAAATAACAACTATGTTGAAATTTAAGATTACTCGTCCTCTTATATCGATATCATTATCATGAGGCAATATTGTCGGAAAGGCAGGAAACATCATTTTTTGGTATCTTTTAAGTAGCTAAGATAAACCTGTTTTGATCATATATACATATGGAAAACAGTTTTTGTAATTAATTAGCCAAGGAAGTATGTTGTGAGAGTTCGAAAATTATTAGTACAAATAACATGAAGGAGGAGGAAAAATTGATACCCATTTAAAATCCTTTCCAACCTATGATAAGTTTCGTTTATTAAATTTTTGAATAATGACACATACACAAACTTTGTGTCACAACCAACCACAACCCCACTCACATGGAGCGTGGGGCCCGCATGGGGGCCCATATGGGACCCACACCCCATGTGAGTGGGGTTGTGGTTGGTTGTGGCACAAAATTTGTGTCACAATCATTTTTGTAAATTTTTTGAATCAAGGATAATTAAGTTAGGATGTGCATATCCATTTAAAATCCTTTCCAACCTATGATAAGTTTCCTCCTACTCATTATTTTAATAATCATTGGCTACTATGATACGCACCCGTATTAAAGTGTACGTGGAAAAGTTATACTACTAATATTTTTATATTTGGTACATAAATTTGATAAATTTTTTTGTATGAAGGCATAACATTTGAATAGAAATTTATAGCATTTAAAGCTCACAATAGCAAAGAAAAAAAAATTGAAACACTCAATGTTATAAATTCAATGCCAATGATATTGAGCACGACTTTTTTTTATGCATAATGTTATGAATATTTATATAACTGTAATTTGAGCTCTTCATTACCGAGCGCAATCGAAAAGCGAAGACACAAAGCTAAAACTGCAACCCTATTTTTTCTGTTGTGAATCTTTATACAAATGTAAATTGGGCTCTTCATTACCGAGTGCAATTGAAAAGCGAAGACACAAGGCTAAAACACTTATATTTTGGGGATTTGGGATTTATTTTTTTGATGAGATTCAGAAACAAATTAAATTGTGGGGATTTTCTGAACTTATTTTATTGTGTTTACATTTAATGTTTAAATGTTTGTTTACTTATTTGGCACAGCGAATTGTCTTATCACGTTTTGGTCCCACAGTAGCATGCTTCAACCTTGCAACTGCCCCCTTTGCACTCAAAGCATAAAAAACTTGACCCCTCAGGCATCTCTGATACATAGTACAGACAATGAAGTTGTTGAGGCATTGAAGAAAGTTCAGGGCTACAATCGTCTTTTCGAAGCTAGCATCCGTGGCTTCGTTTTGGTTAGTTTATATTTATATTTCATTTACAGATTTTTTTCTTCTTCTAAATATTCATGTTCTCTAGGTTTTGGAATCCTACATGCAAGAATATAACATTACTTTATTACTCCCTCCGTCCCTTTTTAAATGTGTTACTTCCTAAATCCAACTTATTAAAAAAACATTATCAATACACTTTTCACATCAACTTTTTTCTTCACTTTACACATTTCGATCACATCAACTTTTATCTCTGTTTTGAACTCTTTACCCACTAACTTTTTCAAAAGGGCAAAATGATAATTGTACAAACTTTTACCTATTAACTTTTCAAACCACACACCTATTTAGAAACAACCCAAAATGAAAATGTCTACATTCAAAAAGGGACAGAGGGAGTAACAATCTTTACAGGAGTAGTAAGCTAACATGCCAGCGCAACCAATGGAAGTAGCAAAACATAACTCTAAGCAATAAACTTCCTATCCAAACTCCCTGACCCTCTTAAGTTACGGACCTCCACCTTCCCAATGTTTTTTTGAAAATCCGAACCGTTAGATGTGTTTAAAAGGTGTTTTCAAGGTCCAACGCGAAGATTTGGCAAAAAAAAATACCCGGAAGAGCTTGATCGGAGCTGTTTTTCACAAAAACGCTATCGGATCGTCGAAATTTGGTCCGGAAAGTCTAAAATACCCCTAGGTCCGTAACTTAATAAGTTAAGGTAGTTTGGATGTGAAGTGGATTGTAACTCTAAGATGCCTTATTTTTTTCTCACCAAAAAAAATTTACTATAAAGTAAAACTTAAATCAAGAGCATTCAGAAAGACAACCATTGAGAAAGCTTCAAAGAGTACATGTACAAGGTTGCGTACTTTTATGAACTTTTCATCACCACGAAGGTGTCCCTAACTTCGGGCAAAGGACGGATTGGGCGACGTCGCTGAATTCAAAAAATGCATTGAAAAAATAAAATTTAGATATAAATAAAAAAAAATTAGTATTGTCAGCGCGCCGGATTACTCGTACAAGGTTAAAATAAATATTCCCAACTATATTTGAACCAACTTGTTATAGCCCTAATAAAACAAAACAAGCCTAAAACCCAATATATAATAGTACATGTTAAAGCCCAATATATAATATACACATTGGGCAAGGTTTGGACCAATAAACTAGTGTCAAATAGCCCGGTGATATACATTGGGGGTCACATTATAGGACCATTATGAATTTGATATTGATGTTCTCTTTCATGGTTGAGGTGTTGGAGTTTATTACAGAATATGGGACACTACCTAAGCAAAAGGTTGAAACTCTTTTTCTTATGGATTTGGTCCAATCCTTCGATTTCGAAAAACATAAAATAAAACAGTGAAAACAATAGTAAACAATGTTTTGAAGATTCGTATTTCTTAATGAAGAAATGAAGCTTAGTTTGCAGATCTCTTAAAAACCAAAGTCTCTAGCTAATTCGACTTTTTTTTTCTTTTTTTTTTTTAATTTAAGGGGCCGATTAATTTCAGGAGATAAGTTATAGAAGGGGGAAAGATAAGAGGGGGTATTATTTTTGGAGGGTTGGCCGACATTAATGTGATGTTTATGGAGGGGTGGAAAAAAAGTAGATGGTTTTTGTTGGCATTAACCAAGAAAAAAAATAGATTTTTAGTGGAGAAGAGATGAGAAAATGACCTAACTATTGACTGCCTTTTTCCAGCAGTAGCTGCCAAGAGGAACAGGGGAAGAGAGAGGGTAAGATCTGTTTTTTTAATAAGAGGCAGCCGACCTAATGCCTTTTCCATTTAGCACTCTTTAAATAGGAGGGTTCTTACATAATATAGGATGGGCTTTACATAACAAGAGCCCAATAACAAAATAAAAGGAGCTAGCCCACTACTAAATAAAGACATAACATAGCCCAAATTTAAATTAAGACAACTAGCCCAATTGAAAATAAATTAAACCCAAAGCAAAACCCTCTTAGCCACTCCAAGATGAGTTTGACTTGCATTATGCATGAACCGAGATAACATGCTTGTAGCATACATGATATC
This sequence comes from Vaccinium myrtillus, assembly GCA_016920895.1. Lineage (NCBI taxonomy): Eukaryota > Viridiplantae > Streptophyta > Magnoliopsida > Ericales > Ericaceae > Vaccinium > Vaccinium myrtillus. The sequence goes on from CM029274.1 coordinate 13,762,478, forward strand.
CGGCCTTTTGATGGTCAAATACAACAAGCTCCCAACCAAGCTTCTATAAAGAGACTCATCCACCTTTTTGCTTCCATCTTCTTTAGACAATTTTTCATTCACAATCAAGGGGGTTGCAACCGACTTACAATCCCTCATCTTGAACTTCTCAAGAAGAGTCCTTGCATACTTTCTTTGACAAATGAAAATATCCTCTTTGTTTTGATAAATTTCAATGCCCAAAAAGTAATGCAAGAGGCCCAAATCACTCATTTCATATTTCTTCATCATATCTCTTTTGAAATCTTCAATCATCTTCACATTGCTACCGGTAAAAACCAAATCATCAACATAGAGAGAAACAATAAGAATACCGGTGTTACCTTGCTTCTTGACATACAAGGTGGGTTCGCTTTTGTTTCTTTGAAATCCCTTTTCATTGAAGTAAGAGTCAATCTCACTCTACCATGCCCGAGGTGCTTGCTTTAGCCCATACAAAGCCTTCTTCAACTTGTAAACTTTTTGCTCCTTGCCCTCGACAATGAAGCCTTGAGGTTGATCAACAAATACTTCTTCCTCCAAGGTGCCATTCAAGAATGCCGATTTCACATCAAGTTGATACAAGAACCATCCCTTCTATGCCGCCAAGGCAACAAGAGATCTAATTGTGTCATGGCGAGCCACCGGTGCAAATGTCTCTTGAAATCAATTCCGGGTTGTTGAGAGTACCCTTTTGCTACAAGTCTTGCCTTGTGCTTTTCAATTGAATCATCCGGGTTGAGCTTTGTTTTGAAAATCCACTTGACACCAATAACTTCTTTGTCCTTTGGCCTTTCCACCAACTCCCAAGTCTTGTTTTTCTCAATTACATGAATCTCTTCTTCGATAGCTTTCTTCCAAGCTTCCTCCTTAATTGCTTCTTCAAAACTCTCCGGTTCTACAACACAAAAATTACAACTTGCATACACATCATTGAGGCTTCTCATTTTTCTTGGAGTTGAACTTGGCGATGAGGAACTTGAGCTTGATGGAGAAGTTGGAGTGGTTGGTTTGGAGTTTCAAGTTCATCATAGGCTTCATCTTCTTGACTTTCCGGTTCTTCATAATTGATAGGGACTTGGTTTTGCTCCACATTCCCATTCCAATCCCAATAAGCCTTCTCATCAAAGAGAACATCTCTACAAATGATGACTTTGTTTGTCTTCAAATTGTAGAGTCTATAGCCCTTTGATTGGGAGCTATAACCCCACAAAGATACACTTTTGGCTATTTTCATCAAGCTTGCGCCTCTTTTCTTTTGGAACATGAGCATAGCAAATGGAACCAAACACCTTCAAGTGATTCACGGATGGCTTTCTCCCACTCTAAGTTTGAAATGGAGTTATGTTTTCCAAGGCTTTTGTTGAACACCGATTCATCAAATAGACCGCCGTATACACGGCTTCACCCCAAAAAATCTTGGGCAATCCCTTCTCGTGTAACATTGATTTTGCCATCTCCTCTATGGTTCTATTCTTCCTCTCTGCCACTCCATTTTGTTGTGGAGTGTACCCAACCGTTAGTTGCCTTTCCATGCCAATGTCCTCACAAAACTTGTCAAATTCATTTGAGTTGTACTCTCCACCCCTATCACTTCTCAAAACTTTTATTAGTAGATCACTTTGCCTTTCCACAAGGCTTTGAAACTTTTTGAAAATTGAGAAAACATCGGACTTTTCCCTCATGAAATAAACCCAAGTCATTCTTGAAAAATCATCAATAAAAATGATAAAGTACTTGTTACCTCCATGAGTTAGTGTATCCATAGGCCCACACACATCGGTATGAACAAGCTCCAATGGTGCTCTAGCCCTCCACGCCTTGTCTTTTGGAAATGACTCCCGGTGATGCTTTCCAAGTGCACAACCTTCACACACTTGCTTGACTTCATGAATAGTCGGCAACCCATACACCATGTTCTTTTGTTGTAGGTTTCTCAAACTTTGGAAATTCAAGTGCCCAAATCTTCTATGCCAAAGCCATGAGTCATCAACCACATCCATCTTCAATACAACATCCTTTGTGTAGCTAAAAGTGAGAGGGAAGCTTCTATTCTTCTCCATCTTTTTTTTTTGATAGGCAAAAAATTTATTAATCTTTGAAAACAAATTACAAAGATTAAACGGGTCCAAGACTAAGAACGCCAAGGACCCAAAGGGAAAAATAACATTTGCTACAAGTTGATTTCTCCCCCCTTTGTCATAAATCTTGCAAGAGCCTTCTTCAAAGTGCACATAGTACCCATGTTCGACAAGTTGCCCAACACTCAACAAGTTTTGCTCCAAGTCCGGAACAAGTAGCACATCCGAAATTCTTCTTGTACCCTTCTTTGTCTCCACGGCAATAGTACCCTTTCCCTTTGCTTGGACCAAGGCACCATTCCCCATTTTTACTTGAGAATTGGAGGAAGTATCAATCTTCACAAAAATACTCTCATCTCCGGTCATGTGGTTACTACAACCACTATCAAGAAACCACACATCATTCTTTTGCTCCGAAGCCGCTTGACAAGCATAAAACATGTTTCCTTCAAATTCTTGCTCTTCGGTGTAATTGGCTTGTTGATTGTTTGTAACTCGGCAATCCCTTTTGACATGCCCAAACTTGTTGCAATTGTGACATTGTGGCTTTCCTCGAAACCAACAATCTTTATCTACATGACTCCCTCTATTACAAATTCCACACTTGTGTTGAGGGGCCCCATCATTCCCCCTATTTTGAAAGTTGTTTACCCTTTGAAAGTTATTTCCTCTTTGAAAATTGTTTCCTCTTTGAAAATTGTTTCCTCCATTTCCTCTATCATTTCTTCCTCCTCCTTGTTCAAATTTTCCACCTTTAGATGAATTCCCTTTAAATTGGTTATGAATTGAAAATGATCCTTTTCCTTGGGGTTTAGGAGTACTAACATTTAGCTTAGATTGAAAGGCACTTTCAATTGACTTTTCGGATTGCCTACTCAATCTTTGCTCAAATGTCTTAATAGAACCCATCAACTCATCAACACTCAAAGTGGCAAGATCTTGAGTATTTTCAATAACGGCAACAATAGGATTGTATTTTGACGTCAAAGTAATCAAGATTTTCTCAACAATTTTTTGACTAGAAACATTCTCCCCATATGTCTTCATTTGATTAACAACTTCCATAAGTCTAGAAAAATAGGCATTCAAGCATTCAACATCCTTCATTTTCATATTTTCTAAATCTCTTCTCAAAGATTGGAGTTTGATGGGTTTTACCTTTGTGTTGCCTCTATACTCATTGTGAAGAATATCCCATGCCTTCTTAGCTTTGGTTTCATTGATGATTCTTGGAAAAATGTTGTCGGTAATCCCTTGTTGAATCATGGAGAGGGCTTTTGCATTCTTCCTCTTATCCACCTTCAATTGTTGCTTTTGCCCCTCCGTCAAAACCTCATCACCTTCATGATCATTAAACCCATCTTCTACATACTCCCAAACATCATTTGATTCAAGTTGGGTCTTCATTTTCACACTCCAAAAATCATAGTTTTCTCTATTGAAAAGTGGAAAACCAAGTGCCTGAGCTCCCATGGTTTGATTGCTTGAACTTGCCATTGTTGTAGACTTCTAGGGTTTTGTTTCCCCTTCAAAAATCTTCACTCCCAAGTTGATTTGATCCACCCAATGCTCTGATACCACTTATGTTGGCATTAACCAAGAAAAAAAAATAGATTTTTAGTGGAGAAGAGATGAGAAAATGACCTAACTATTGACTGCCTTTTTCCAGCAGTAGCTGCCGAGAGGAACAGGGGAAGAGAGAGGGTAAGATCTGTTTTTTTTAATAAGAGACAGCCGACCTAATGCCTTTTCCATTTAGCACTCTTTAAATAGGAGGGTTCTTACATAATATAGGATGGACTTTACATAACAAGAGCCCAATAACAAAATAAAAGGAGCTAGCCCACTACTAAATAAAGACATAACATAACCCAAATTTAAATTAAGACAACTAGCCCAATTGAAAATAAATTAAACCCAAAGCATTAAATAATTTTAACAGTTTTTTTGTTTTGCCAAACTATGGATGCAGATAAAAAAAAAAGAAAAAAGATATAAGGTGGGCTTAGGGATAAGAAGGGGTGAAATGTTATCTCCTTCCATATCCCCATCCAAGCAGGGCCTAAAGAGTACAATACTTTGTGGTTTGTTGTTTGTTCCCATACTTATGAACTGTTTTAATTTTTTCAACAGAGACAACGTCAGCTATCCGGGGGAATCTGTCATAAGATACCGTGGCTGTTGAGGATGCTTTACATCGGCTTATGGGATCATGACAATATTATACCCAACTATCTCCTTGCAAAGGCCACGGCAGTAAGTCCAGCACTCTCTTCATATCAATTGTTTGATTAGCATTGCATTTCATATATCTTCTGTAATTATGTGGGTTGTACAGAATGGTTTATAAGGAAATCAAAACATTTTCTTGCATTTAGGGGCGGCTCCGCGTGTTGGGCAAGGGGGTCAACTGAACCCCCTCGGTTCTAAAAATTTTTTCGATAGAAAACTCATGAAAAAAAATGATTTGAGCCGTTTTTTGGAAAAATGGGTATTTCGTCCTTTTTTTTATCCAATGCTGAATCGACAACCTATACATTAGGCTACGTATTAAGTAACATTCCGTGTATTTAACACACCTCATTGATATTCCTCGAAGGCTTGAACGATGTGATGTTTATTGATCTGGTGAATTTTGTTTGTTTTTCTTCTTTGCAGATGTTACTGGCTCTTACCTATAGGTATTCGGGCATTAAGTTTCTTCCGGTTGAAGGTATTTTTGCGTTAAACTTAGTAGGGTAGAATACAATGAACCTGTATAAGCCTAAGGACATATTCCCTCCGTCTCATTTTAATAGTCCCTCACGAAAAGATAGACAATATATATACCGTTTTCGGATCATAAACTGAAGTATTTCTGATCATTATTTTAAAAAAAAATTTAATTTTAGTGCGAAAAAACTGAAAAATATCATTTTTGGCATGTAACTGAAAATATCATGTATGGAAGTAGTTTATATTTTGATAAAAAAATTACACGTCTTTTTAAGGAACTATTATCTTGGAACAGAATAAGAAGATAATGAAGTGAAAAGGTTCGATGTCATGCACGGTTTTTTTTCAGCAATAACATCTTTTTGACTCTTGCCACTGAAGATGCTCTTATTATTTCTTCCGTCTACACTCTGAACTCATAACTGTTGTATCTACAGATTACGTCATGACGCAACTTTTCTTTCAAACGTTCACTGTTCTGCCTATACTCCTCCTAGCTGCTCTTAGTGTCTACCGCCGATTCGTCGCTGCTGATAGACTTACTGGGCCAACATTCGATCGTCCGGGACAGCCGTTATACTGGGGATTCATCAATGAGCATATACTGTTGCTGATAAGGACGATTTATTTATCGATGTGGAATCCTAACAACCTTTTGATTAACTATCACCTTACAACGGACGTTGCAGTAAGTTTACTCCGCAGTAATTTAGCATTGCATTTCATCATATCTTCTTTATTTTACTCTTACTGTCAATTTATTGGTTTGTTGAAGTTTACCATATTTTTTGGTTATTTTTTTCTCCATCAGTTTAGCTTTACGTTTGGATTTAAAAAGGTTCCTTTTCTATTTCGTCTAAACAAGAGGAGTCGGGGAAAAAACGAAAAAAAAAAAAGAACCAAAAATGAAGAAAAATGAAGTAATTGCAGAAGCAACCAATAGTTTTCATCTTTTCTTTTACTTCATCTATCTTTCGGATTCCTTTGGTTGAGACAAGTTAATAATTTAAAATTTTGACCGTAAGATTAAAAATTCACAAATATAAAATCGTCGATGGATTGGATATACTTAGCATTTTGCTACTATTAGACGAAATAGCACTTGCATGCATAACCTACCAGTTGCATCGTTTCCATGTGTAAGTCGAGTTCTCTTAAACAATATTGCCTTCGTGAAGCTGGTGAAGTTTGGTTGTTTTTCTTCTTTGCAGACATTGCTGGCATTTGCCTATGACAGCTTGGGCTTTAAATTTCCTGGAGGTATTTTGCATCAACTTATTCTGGTACCATTACACAATGAAAGTGTATAAGTCTATGGACATATAAGAAAGATAATGAAGTGAAAATGTTTAAGTTATTTATCAAGGTTTTAAATACCGGTTTTGCGACACGTAATGGTAACAGTTTTGGTGTAATGGTTTCGGTCGTATCGAACATTATGTAATGAGAATCGGGTGTAGCGGTCGTGAATTTAAAAAAAATATTTTTTGATAAAAAAATCATTTTAAAATGCTTAAATAACTCGTATCGGTCGTAAACCAGTCTATAAATCGGATATGGTCCGATAGGTAATGGAAACCGGCCGATACGCATGCGATTTTTCCCTCTCACCGGTATACATGGGTGTAACAATATCGGAGAGGCCAAAAACCGTTACGTAACGGCCAGTATTTAAAACCATGTTATTATTTATACAAGTTCTCTCTGAATGAATCCTACAACATGAAGTTCTATCATCACAACAGAGGCGAATCGGGTCCTATCTTTCAATGTGATCACGCTAGCAATGACAAACATTTTGGCTTGCCACTGAAGATGCTCTTATTATTTTCTTCCATCTACATTCTGAACTAATAGCTTTCGTATCTATAGGGTCCTTCCGGGTAGAAATTTTCTTTCAAATGGTCACCCTTGGCCCGATGTTCGTTCTATATATCATTGGTATCTACCGCGGGTATCATCTACATCACCAACCTCGTGGAATGCTAGCAAATCTCTTTCCTGGGCCATAATTGCTGGCTAGGATCCTCGGTCTCCAAATATGTTTCTTTCTGTCCTAATGCATCGGCGATGGTATACTACCTGATGACAGAGTATGCCTACTCTCTTATATATGTTCTGAACCGATCGAAATAAACAACAGGGGACTCTCTTATATATGTTTTATTGGCCTTATAACTTGTTGGGCATAATTTTATTCCTTGCTGAAATGACTGAAAAACATATATTCTCATGGATATTATTGATAAATTGCATAAATACTGTTTATTTATATAGTAGTTGAATCTCTCTCTCTCTCTCTGAGTTTTAATAGCTTAAAACAAAGGAAAGTATTTGGATCACCGATCGGGTCGTACATTATCAAAGTAAATTCGGACTTGCCAACGTGTGCCCATTGAATACAATAAGCACACGAAAAAACAAAAAGAAAAACTCAACTATCCAAGTCGTAAACTAAGAAAACCTTTGCATGACACTATTTGAAATCTAGAATGCAAACATGAAATATTTAGGTAGAAAGTACTGAAAACAATTTCATTGAGCAAAAAAGGGTGGTTATCATACAATCAAATCTGCCTACAAAACATAAAAGCTGTACAAATCTGCCTACAAAAACTCATACAAAACCTTATGATACAAGTTTTTTTGCCTCAAGCTTAATTTGTCATATTTTAGATGATCTTAGAACATATACTCTAAATACTTACGGAGTATTATTTACTGTAAAAGTGTTTGGGCGACAATTTTCAGAACACATTCTCGTAAAACTGTCCAAAAGCCAAAAAGAGCTCCCAAGCTCCTTTTCTCATTCTACTTCTGATTTTGATTTCCCCTCAGTTTCTACTGTCCCATTCTGCCCCTCATCCGTTGTTTCTGTTATCCTCTAGATCCCCTTTTTCCACCGCAACAAACAACAGAGAGAGAGGAGAAGGTGAAGACGCTTTCGATCTCTGCATGTAGATATACCTAGATATATACATACACAAATCCGTATTGATTTCCAATAATGAAGCCTTCTACACTGAATGATTAAAAAAATCTAACCCAGTTGAATCAGACCCAATCTGACTTGGTGTGGAATTGAAACTCAATTATATCAAATTACAGAAATCTGAACAAGAAAATAGACGAAGTTTTGGTTTCGAACAAGAAAAAAAAATCTCCATAGCAGAGTATTACAGGAAAAAAAAATCTAACCCAGTTGAAGTTTTATAGAAATCCGAAGAAGAAAATTATAGAAATCCGGACACGGGGCAAGCAGCAGGAGTTTTGGTTTCATTGCAAAGATCTCCATCGCGGTAGCGTAGACGAATTTTTCATGGCCGGCGGGTTCTTGAAAGCTCGAATAGAGTCTGGAAATGGTGATCTTCACATGCTCAGAGGAGAGAGAGTGAGTGGGGAGAATTGTGCAAAGTCTACGCAGATAACATTTGGGGAGAATAAAATAGTGTTTAATACTATAATAAATAAATACATGAGGGCAAAATGGTAAATAAGCAATTCATAACTCATTTTCATAATTATTCTCCCAAACACTACTCCTTTTGTAAAATGCATTTTCACTTTTCTCCCAAACACTCCTACCAAATTCCAAATACATTCTGACCATAATTCAAAAACCAAAAAACCAAAAAGTTGAAAATGAAAAGTTGAAAAGTAGTCTCCCAAACACCCCCTTAAATTTGCCCACTTGCATATTTTCCCTCTACCACAGTCTTAAATTTGCCCACTTGCATATTTTCTTCCTTTTTAAAAATTTGTTATCAGAGTAGAGTAGGGTGTCTTCCCAAGAGAAATGTTACGTGTTTGAATTGAGACCAAGCACTCCTTTCAAAATACTTTCAGAACTGTGCTCTCTCTCTCTCAGCTGTATACATCTATTTTACTCCAGCCTTCCACTAAACTCTCCTCTGTCCGTCTCTATCTCTTCTCTCTCTCTCTCTCTCTCTCTGTGTGTGTAAATCCTCAAGGCCATTCACTCCTTGCATCGGAGAAGTTTCGATGTGGAATCAGAGATGGACGATGGGTTCTCTTCTCTCCTCTCTCTCTCTCTCTCTCGGAGTGTGAAAATCCTCAATGCTATTCATGCCTGGCATTGGGGATGTTGGACGTGGAATCTGTGATCTACGTTGGGTTCCTTGTCTCGCCCCTCTTTCTTCTCGAAATCACCATGTAACCCACCAAATCAGTCATCATCCATCGCCCTCTTTCTTCTCAATGTTTTCATTGCGTCTCGAAGATATGTCAATCGGATGCCGTCTTGGCCGATACACCGATACGTACTGGAAATCCGTCGGTTCATATGCGATTTTTAAGTCACACCGCTATATCGGTGTGTATCCGTATCGGAGGCTCAAAATCTCGATACGAACCGGCCGATACGGTACGTACCGGCCGATATTCAAAAGTATGGTGTTTAGCTGCTCATCATGACAATGTCTTCTCTTCTGGTTGTTCTTGCCTCTCTCTAGCCTTTTAGAAAGTTTTTCTTTTATTGGCAAAAAATTTCATTCGTCACAAGGATATAAAAATGAAATTGGTAGAGTAAGAAAAGAAAAACACCCAAGCGTTTTAGAAAGTTAATGATTCTAGGGTTGGGTTTTTATATTTCTGCCAAAGAAAACCCTTCGAAAACTCTAAATCTCAACTTTTTCTCGTGTCCATACCATTTGGACGAACTTGACCACTTGTACTGATAGAATTTTCTAAAATTTGGTCTTTCAAATTGTCTTTCGGGTGTCTAGACAGATGTCACGGCCGGCCAGGCAAAGTTTCCTTCTTAATTTCAACTACTCTTCTGTCTCTTCTTATGAGCCCATTTTACCTTGTAAACGTAAAATTAAATCCCGTCGCAAAAATTATCTTAATTTGGCTAAATTGCTAGCAGATTCAGCTGAAATGAATGAGACATTATTGTCAAATGCATGATGTTTCAAGATTGCATATAATTAAAGGAAGAAGAACACCTTGGCTGGATTTTTACAAGGAAATCCAATCCTTTCCTTCCACTTGGAACTTTTTATCTATGTAACAAAGTGTTTTTCACTAATATTCATCGATATAGAATTGCATATGCAACCTAGCGAGCAGTTGTATGTGCAGACTGGGGTGTTCCACTTTCAAAACTATTTTTCCCAAAAACTAAGACAGGTCATTCTCTCACAATACATCACATAAAAAGGTGTGAGCACAAAAATCAAGACAGTTTTAAAACAAAACTCCCTTAGTGGAACGGGACCTGAGTTTTCTTAAACAATATTGCCTTCACGAAGCTTATTGATATGGTGAATTTTACATGGTTTTCTTCTCTGCAGTTGGCTATGACAGAAATATATTTCTACTTCGACTTTGATTTCCTTTCTGGAGGTATTTTGCTTCAACTTATTCTGGTATAATCACAATGAACGCGTGTAAGCCGTAGGAAATATAAGAAGATAACAAAGTGATAAAAAGGTTTTATGTTATTAATTACTATCTCATAACAAATCCTACCACATTTTTTATCGGGGGCGGATACAAGATTTTAACTCCGTGGTGTCAAAATTATATATATAAAAATTGTATACATACCACTGTATAAATTAAATGTATTTATTTTGGTTAAAAACTTATCGGGGCTAGTTTATTTTATTATGCTGAGCTGCATGATCTACTTATACCGATAAATTCAACTGAATTTTTATTTACTGTGCCTTCGTATGACTAATCCAGTGCAAACCATTTGAATAAATATCAAACTATGCACAAGGATATACAAAATTTTAGTGCTTTTGCAAAACTCAAGAGGTTCGCTGGCGTAGACAATATGAAAGAACTATCAATTATGCTGAATATACAAAATTTTAGTACACTTTTCCAATGGAGCCGCCCAGGGGAGGAGCCAGCCTAGGGCTAGGGTGGGCCCTGGCCCCCCCGCAGTTTAAAAAATACATCGAAAAAAAATTACGTAAAATTTAGATATAAATTAAATTTTTTTTGCTATTTTCGGCGCATGGTTACTCGTTTGAAATTAAAATAAATGTTTCCAACAAAATTTGAACCAAATTGTTATAGCCCTAACAAAACAAAACAAGCATGACCCACTTATGAAAGCCTATATATAATAAACATATAAGGGTAGTAGTTGTCTGACATTAGGTTTAATGTGGAAACACTAAATAATTGAAGAGAATTAGACAACTTCTTTGCATACAGCTTTCATCATAAAATACGTTGTGCATTTTTGTCAACGCTAGATGAAAATCCTAGAGCCGCCCTTGAACTCGGCCCCCGGATTCTCAATCCTGGCTCCGCCACTGGGGCCGCCCCTACTTTTAATGTCTTGCACGAATTTCGTTAGCAACGATGGCATCTTTGGCATGCCATGGAAGATGGTGTTACAATTTTCTTCTATCTACCTTCTTAACAAATACTCCCTCCGTCCCAATTTAAATGCTCCCTACTGTTATGCGTGTGTTTTTAAAACTCTTATAATTTTCATTCTATAATGTATTTTATATGTAATATGGATCTTATTTGATAGATCTCAATTAGTTCTATTAGACAAAATTTTTAAAAACTTTGAAAACCTTACCAATAAAAAGATATAGACGTTTAAAAATGACACGGATATACGTAGGGAGCATTTAAAATGGGACGGAGGGAGTAACTATCATCTCTACAGGGGTCTTGCGAGTCAATTGCATCTTTGAACGCTGCACTTTTGGTCCTGTAATCCTTCTATGTGCTATTGGTGTCTACCGTAGAATTGTCGATAATCGTCGCCTTCCTCGCCATAGGAGGCGAAGACCCAATGCCATTCCTAGGCCAAGAACCCATCGCGTCCAGGGATCGAGATCCCCTCCTGTTCAGGGACAAGTACCTCCAGGAACAGGATCCCCTCCCGTTCTGGGGCACGTATCTCTGGAAACGGGATTCCCTCCTGTTCAGGGGCAAGTACCTCCGGGAACAGATCCCATCCTGTTCTGGGGCATGTTCCTCCGGAAACGGAATCCCGTCCTGTTCAGGGGCAAGTACCGATCGTTCCCGGCCTTAATTGCAAGCTAGGGTCCTCTGTCTCCAAATATGTTTGGCTTTGTTCTTTTCTCCTGCCCACAACATTGACAAGTGCAATATTTGTTGGAAATTTCAATACACACTGCACGGATCTCAAAGCGTGCCGTTGTTGATGCTAATAGATTTAGAGTGATAGAGTGCTAATATTTGTTATAGTTTAAAGGAATTCTCCCTCTCTCTCTCTCTAGTGAAGAGTTTTTTTTTTTTTTAGGCCTCTGGTGAAGAGTTTTAGTACTAGCTTTAACAAATATGCTGCAGTACCTTTTTAATGTGGAATTCTATCTGATGGGCAAATTTTGAGCTAATTTGACTATGGGGCCGTTTGGCAGCCTTGTTATAGCTTGAAACAAGGTCAATTTTATATTGTTGCAAAGGTATTTCAAGGCACTAAAAGCTAACGGAAACCATTGTGTAGAATCATAGACTCTTTACAGTGAAGTCGTGGTTAGAAGTGGACCTCCGTTGAAACTATTCGCTCTTAAAGAGGGGGGAGGTGGACCTCCGTTGAAGTTGTGGTTAGAAGAGCCTCTTTTGCCGTATTTCATGTTTTCACATTGTTTTGATGTGCAGCTTTGCTCGAATCCTTTTTCAAAAATCTCCAGTCATACATGGAAACCTTCCAAATGCATTATATAAAGTCTCGGTTCACTTCTAGAGATACACATAGCTTGTAAATAGGGACGGAGGGTGAGAGGGGGGAGGTGGCACGTCCCACCCCCGGTTTCCTAAAAAAATAAAAATTTGTGATGATATTTTTGTATATATACTATATCTGTTGTACTATTGCAAGAATGCATGCGTAACATAGTGGGTAAGGTGTTTGCACTCTAAATGTGAGGTTTTGTGTTTGATTCGGGAGCCATTTTTTTCTTACAAATATACAGAAGTCAATCAATGAAGAAATATGTTGTCATTGGGATTGGCACACGAGACATCTTAATCCAAAACAGCTAATGTGTGCCACATTGGAAAGTTTTTCCATTTTGGGTCTTGTCTATCAAATCTGTGTGTGTCTGTCTTGTATCGATTGGTTTTGTTGGGGCTTGATTGATCCTGTTGCTGTCCAATTTGCTGCTTGTTGCTGATTTCTGTCAAATGGTGATGCTACTATTGATAGTTGTTTAATTTGATGTCAAGATGCTGACTGCTGAAATTATGCAAAGGTGAAACAAGTTCTAGAGGGGGTGGTGAATACTGAATAGTACTATCAATTAAAAATTCAATAGCACCCAGTGATTCACATTCACCCAAATTCCATGGCTATTTAATCAACCCAACAATTTCAATGCAAAGTAAATAAAGCGAAGACACAAAACACGCAATATACATGTAAACTACTTAGGGTCTAATACCCTAAGCATAAAACCACAGCCTTACTTCTACTATATTTCACAATTCAAAAGGTACAAGGAGTTTAAAGAAAAGGAATTTACCCACTAGCGACTTTCAATTCCTAGCTCCAACCCTTGAACTAGCACCCGATGCTCCTTCTTGAATTCGTGAAAATCACGAGCATCATCATCTCGATCTCCGCGGCTTGGTTCACCCGGCTGAGTAGACTCCAAGGCATGCAATCATGATAAATGAAAAAGATTTATTTTTTGAAAAAGTTTTTGTCTAACCAACTCAATCTAGAGGCGATCCATTAAGAGGAAAGCACTAGAAAGAGAAAAGATGATTGATCAAGTCTCAAATCATTTCAAAGAGAAGCCTAGCACACCAAGAACAAGAGTGAAAGAGGGGAGCCTTTTCTCACTCTAAAAGTGCTGATATTTCTCTCAATTGTCTATTTAAAAAGTGCTGAAAATGGCTTTTATATGTGAGTATTTCGTGACCTCAAAGACACCCAATGAGAAGAGAACACGTGCACAAAGGAGAGTGTCAACTGACGCGTGCTAACGCTTATCCGGCCCTCCTCAAAAATTGGACGATCAAGATTTGTACAATTGTACAAAAATGACTTAATCTCAGGAGCGTCAACTGACGCGTGCTAATGCTAGTCCAGCGCTCCTTGATAAACATGAACAATCAAGATCTAGACACATGTCCAATGAAGACAATCACACAGATACACCAACAGACGCTAGGAAATGCTTGAATGCTGCCACTACAATGCCTTAACCAAAAATGTGAAATTTCATGCAAGAATCAATGCACTCTCCTAAAGTATGAAATGAAATCATGAACCATGAAAATTGAAAGCCAAATTTGTGAAACTATATGCAAGTGTACCAATGCATGAATATACCTTTCCGGAAGAGCTTCAGGATACTTGGTACGACAAAGGCTCGAGAACAATCTTGTGGCTTCAAGTGAGGAACATCTAGACACAACCACTAAAAACTCCACCACCCGAAAATCCCAAAACAAATACTGACTCCGAAAGGTTCGATACATCCCGAAAAACGCCAATACAACTTACAACTGCTGTTGATGCTACATGCTGATCAGTGTTGCTGATGCTTAGTTGCTGATTACTCTATTTTGCAGATAATATGATTAATTAGCTGGTTCTATGTTTGTAGTAGTCTCAGTTTGAAATTATGCAAAGCACTACAAGTCCTAGAGGCGGGGTGAATAGGACGACCACTTTAAAAATAAACCACTTCGATTTCAACCAATTTAATCATTCACCATGGCAAAACAAACAACTCAACAAGTTCAATATAGAGTAATTAAACTAATGAGACAAAACACACGATATACGTGGAAACTACTTAGGGTCTAAATACCCTAAACATAAAACCACGGCCTAATCTACTAATTGCAATAAATCAAAAGGTTAAATCAAGAGTTACAAGAGTAGGAATTACCAACTTGCCCCAAGCTACACCTAACTCCACTCCTTGACTTAGCTCCCCGAGCCCCTTCTTGATTCCATAGCCTCCACGAGTCCAACACCCCTCGATCTGTGATCAAAGAAAAATCATCCGAAGCCATGTAGATATGTAGGCAACACAACATGATGTATGAAAGATATGATTTTTATGAAGATTTTAGAAAAACAAAATCAATCTAGAGTAGATCCATGGAGAGGAAGACTCTAGATTGAAGAAAGATGAGAAGAGCAAGCTCAACCCACCAAGAACATCAAGTTCCACAAAGGAAAGAAGGAAAGATTTGATTTTTATGAAAGTTTTTGAAAACTAAAATCAACCTAGAGTAGATCCATGGAGAGGAAGACTCCAAATTGAAGAAAGATGAGAAGAGCAAGCTCAAATCATCAAGAACATCAAGTTCACAAAAGAGAGAAATGGAAGAAGAAAAGATGAGACTTTCTCTCTCTAAAAGGCTGATTTTCTCTCAAGTGGGTTGTGAGAAAATGAAAGAAAAATGGCTTTTATAGTGCCCATTTTCGTGCTCCCCAAGACACTCTTTTTTGGTCAAAAACAAGACATGTGGCAACTTAAAGAGTCTCGCACCCGTGGTGACGCTCCGATTGTGGATTAAGACACTTGGCACAATAAGGGCTTCTCATATCCACAAACACGCGTTTGCATGACGCTTGGAAACGCTATTAAAATGATCTCAATGGTCAAGATTAAAACACGTGTCAAGGGATGCCACTAGATGAACAAGCGTCCTGTGAGACTCATGCAAACGCAAAATGCCAATGAAAAGCCATAAACTCACACTAAAAACATGGGATTTTAAAGGAAAAGCAATGCCCAAGATAAACCAAAACCATGCACAATAAAATGAGACATTTGAATGATCTAAATGCGTGAATGATCATGCATGGTTATACCTTTCCGGATAGGCCTCAAAGTTTTTGGTGCGGCAACAACTTTGTCAATCAAGCTTGAACACAAGGGTGGAGCATCTAGACTCAAACTCCTAGAAAAACTACCACCCAAACCCAAAACAAATTACATACTCAAAATGGTTCACTAACCCGGAAATCGCCAACAAAACTAACACAGTTGTCAGCTAATATTGCTGATGAATTTTTTTTGAAGGCCTAAGTATATGCTTTTCATCTGCTATACTTAGATTTATGGTTCAGTTTTGCATGCTCCTTCCCTTTTCTGTCTATGCTTGAAGCTGACTGTGTATCTTGGAAGCTTATTGTGTTAGGATTTTTTGCCCATGTGAAATTCTTTGGAATTTGGAAAAAAAAAATAGTGGGAGAATGAAAAACAAAAAGGAAATTTGATTGGTTTTGATGAGGTAATAAATGGGTCTGATGGTGTTTTTTACAAAGTCCAAAAGGTAGTTTTGTGGACATTATTTGGATGCATGGCCACATGGGTACTCACAACAAAGTTATTAATCTCAAATCATCCAAAGAGCAAAATCCCTGTGTCCAAGAACAATTCTTTTTTTCTCGGGACGGTGCCATGTAAAAAGTCTTCTCCGGTGAGACTTGTCCTTATTCAAAGCATCATTGGATTAATCGCAACAAACTACTCCTACGATATAATTCTCCAAAAATATGCAATTCAACACGAAAAAAACTTGATATAAAAAAATAAAGCATCATAACTTTGCATAGACAAAAACTTGATAGATTTGGTTTTTTCCACAAAACAAAGTTAATCATGTTAATTATTAACAAAACTATTTTGACTATTTTGATGGAAACTTGTTTTGTAATACATACAAAAAAGAGGATAAAATGTGTAATATACATAATACATACAAAAAAATGGGGTCTTTGGAATTATCAAGAAACAGGACATGAGGAGTTTTTTTTTCTCCTGTACAGAAAGAACTAAAACCAAAATTTTGATTTTGCCTTCCTTGCATCTATCGCCCACCACCAAATCCACCACCACCTCCGGCCAACCCAACCGCACTTCGAAGCTCAACCATCAAACCCAACAATCACCGTCCCGCTTCAAAATGTCAAAGTCAACGGACTCCGGCAACGGCGATCTCACTCCGGCAACGGAAACAATGGACGAAGGGAGACTTCCCGCAACAAACGATGACTCCGGCACCGATCTGAAACTGTGGCGATGATATGAGGCTCCGGCAAAAGCAAAACTCTATATTTCTCTCCAAGCATCTGAAATTGTACCATAGTTCAACTGAAAAAACCCTGAGATGGGCTTTAACACCCGGAACAGACCAGAATGCGCGGAGGCCATTGAGCGGTATTCTAACCAGAACGGAATATGAGGTATAGTATCCCGTTTTTCTTCCGGTACGGGACGAGATTAATAACTTTGCTCTGGAATGGTTTCCGGCTGTGGCATGGGGATGAGTAGCCGAATGCATTGGAGAGATGGCAGACAAAGAAAAATGAAGAGACAAGCTGCATGTGGGCAATGAAAGGGCTGCAGGAGCATTTGTGGCAGTCTCGGGCATTTGAAGAGTTTTTTGGACAGAGCCTATATATGTTGTGTAGCAAGTGGTTTGTGCACTGAGAGAGTGGACAATTTGAGAGCAACGGAGAAGGGCACAAGGGAGGGCAACCCGAGGGGGGTTTGCCGTGCGCTCCGATTGTGGGTTTGAGAAGAGAAAATGTGAGGAAAAATACAGTGTGGGGGTGAGTGAAAAACTATGTATACAACCATGTGTTAGGTGCTCTTTGAGTGGGTTTTTCATATCACATTGTATTCTCTATATTTCCAAACATAGTGGATCATCTCTCTCCCGTGGAGGTAGGCATTGAGGCCAAACCATGTAAAATCGTTTGTGTTCTTTGTTTCGGTTTATTTGTGCGTGTTGGTGTGTGTCGTTTGGTCGAACCATAACATATTGAAGGCCAGCGATTCCTACTATACCATGTGATGTAGCAAGCTCAAATTTTTATACTACATCTGCAGATGTCATTGCTGTGTTGTTTTGAAGATCCAGGTGAAGACTTTTCTTCACATGCCAGTGAAGAGTTCCTCTGCCATTTGCCATGAAAGCCTAGTCATGTTTTTTGAGTATTGTTTCCTAAGGATGGCCGATCAAAGTCTCCTCAGGTTGTGACCTCCTTGGCCTTGTTGGATGTTGCTGTACTCCATGGTGTCCCATGAGGATAGGTTGGTGTTGTGTCTCTGGGATGTTTTTTTTTGTTTTTTATTTCCTTTTCAGCATTTCGTTGAATGCTTTCCTTGCCTATACTTGGCCCCGTGCTATGTATATGGCTCCATCTCGATGTACCCTTTGTCGAGTTATAATAAAAAAAAATTGCCGATCGAAAAAACTATAATTGGAAAGCTTATAAAATAAACTTATTATATACTCTAAAAATAATGAGGTAATAATCATTTCTCCTAAACTTGAATTTTCTCTCTTTTTTTTTACAAGAATGATATTAAATGATGAGAGTAGTTATCTAACTTAGACGTATTTTTACTTTGGATACCATTTACAAAGGCCCTAGGCCTTCAATGATTTCTTTGCTAATATACTCCGTAATTAATATTATATATTTATAATTTTTTTAATGGATGGTAAAGATTAGAAGCTCAACAACCTACCATCTTGTATTTTGAGTGGAGCCACATAGAGAGGGTGAGATAGGTGTCAACCGCACTTCCGAACACATCATTTTTATATAGAATATATAACATGGTTCGACAATTGTTAAATGCAAAGAAAACTAAAATTACTTTTCACAAATACTATAAAACTTGCAATTTAGATAATGATCTGTTCGGATCAAAAATTCATATCTTAATGTCTTCCATGTTAATACCGTGAGAGAGTTGGAGCAAGCCTTTATTTTGTTTTTAACAAACAAAGCCCACGACAAAAGCTAATAATTTTTTACATTTCTTGACACAAAATTAGAACTAATTGAAATTTTTATACAAAAATTGCACGTCATTTTAAAATAGACTATCTTTGTGAGGGGGGAAAGAGAGAATATTGATTTGAGTGCCAAACCGAGTCGGAATCCTGGCTCCGTCCTTTCTAGCAAACATATTAAAAACATTAATTTGTACCCAAGTAACAAGTTAAACGGACACACAAATATAAATTAGGGGATTTAATTAGATACAATTAAGCACTTATCAGATACCATGAATTCTGATTCCCCATTCCAATCCTTTTGACTGTATCTGTTACCCCAAAAAATTCACCCCTGGAATACGCCGTTGTTGTAAGTGGTGCTAGCTCATGCGGTAGAGCTCTTGGATGTCCCATACTGCATCTCGGGATCGAGTCTCATTCCCCTCTCCCCCATGTATTAGATTAAGAATGACGAATGACAAAAAAAAAAAAATATGCTATAATATTTTTCTACGATATGGGGTCTCACTCATCAATTTCGTTCATAAATATCTTAACAATACTTATGCTATAACATTTTGTTCCATGATAAAGTGTAGCTTTCATTGAATTTGTTGTCGTTTTTCTTACTTTTTTAGGTTTTGGTCTAATATTTTGTTAAAATTTTGAAATTTTAATTAAACATCTTGTTACAATATTATCCTTAGGATGTCATCCTATGAGATTTGAATCTTTGTGATCCCATCATGTAAATTGATATTGGACCATTGTGCCCCTATTATGTATTTTAATTAGTAGTCTATTATCTAATAGTATTTTAGTAGTATATTACTAATTAATCACCTATTCCCTTTTAATGGGAAAAAATGGGTATAGAAAAAATGGGTATATTTTCCTTGGTGATGAAAAGATGAAAAGGTTGACTTCCCAAACATCTCATATAGCCTAGTGGCATTTCCTGGTCCTTCCCTTGTGGGAGGCCAAGATTCGTGTCCCATCGCAGGCGTTTGTGGTTCAGGGCTATGGACAACCTTTAGACTCCCTATGTACTAGGGTTGTCCAGTGGATCATCCGATCCGCTCGATCCCCAAATCCCCCAATCCGATCCGTCCGAAGACCCATCCGTGAATGTTCGATTCGGTCTCGAAATTTCTTATCTAGCTTTTGCTATCCGGATCGGATCGGGTCTCATCTCATCAATCACGCTCAATAAATCCTTACTAAACAAAACTTATGATCCAATCCGATTTTGTTCCATGATCCGTGAATGTTTTCATTAAATTTGTTGATCTTTTCTTAATCCGCTTTAGGTTTTGGTCTATTTTTGTTAAAATCCGTGACACCCCTACTATGTACTCTTACTAAATATCCCAATGCCCCTTGATGATACAACTTGGCCAAAAAAAAAAATTGATATTGGACCAAATTTTATTTGTTTTATGTTCCTAATTATATAAGTATGAACAACTCACCCAACAACAAATATTTATGAAGACCTTTTCTAGATATCCGCAGGTGAAAATGCTACTTTGATCTACCCTAGCTAGGGATGGCAATGGATCGTTTTAATCCGGATTTACCATGATTGGACCATTAATGGGAAAAAATGGGTATAGAAAGTATTTATCTTACCCAAATCCAAACCGATATCCGATCTATATAGTATGGCATTTTAGTCCCATTGTAACCAAACCATATGGATTTGGATTTTATCCAAATCGACTAAACCCGCATTAATATTCATTTTTAATGAACATATGTAGGAAAAAGATTATATATTAAAATAAAAAGGTAATATACCATATGATTTTTCTATTAAACATCTAAATTCCAAATATAATCAAAGAAAATAACTAAATAATAAACTTTTCTTAAGAGGTTCCTTTTGAGATTTTTATCCTTGAAAATAATAAGGAGGAGATAAAATAAAAAGTCTTCCAAAGTTATGGATTGAAAAATAAAATTACATGTACATAAAAAAATAATATTTATATATATATCCTATAAATAATATTATATGAATCAGTTTGGGTTTGGGTTTGGCCGAATACTTGCTAAGACCAAACTCAAATCCAAACCCGATGGATATTATGTTTTGAAAACCAAACCCACTCCATGCATGGGTAGGAAAAAAAATAAAAAAACCGCACCAATTAGGTCGGTTTGGTTTGGGTATCCATCGGTTTTGGGTGAAATTGTCATCCCTAACCCCTGCCAACCTTTTGTTTAGCAAAAAAAAAAAAAAAACAGAGAGAGGGGTGAATGTGTGTATAGATAGATAAACATATTTCTTTGTGTGTGTGTGTGTGTGAGAGAGAGAGAGAGAGAGAGAGAGAATAGGATCTTTTTTTTTTGAACAGGAGAGAATAGGATCCTAGAGCGGGATTTATGGTACCACAATAAAAAATCACTGGATATTAGATAACAATATCACGAGAGAGAGAGAGAGAGAGAGAGCCTTGGTAGAAATAGCTGGCAAAGTCAAGATTGAATCCAAAATAGATTCAAAGCCCTAATACTATTTTTGATAGAGAACAACCAAATGGGGAATTTTCTGGTTGGAGGGAGGAATGGCGATGACTTTAGAAACCTTGATTGCGCATATAAAGAGATAAAGGAGGGAGTGAAGGTCCTCGGTAATCTGATTAAAGAAAGAGAGAATCAGAAGAGCGACCAACATAAAAATGGAGGGCCCTGTTATGAATGAGATGGTTAGACAGGGAGAGAAAAAGAGCGAAGAGAGAGAAAGTCTTTCTGAAAATGCTGAGAGAGAGAAAGAAATCCCTCTTCATTTACTTAGGAGGGAAACAAAAAAATGGAGGCACCTGGAGATATTGATTGTAGAGAGCGAGAGAATCATAGCGAGAGCGAGAAGGAGAAGGAGAAGGAAAAAGAAAACCCCTCCGCTTTCGTTGATGAGAGAGCCACAGAAATGGAATCGGCAAATGCTAACGTTGAGGTTAGAGATTGCGAGAAAAAGATCAGCGAGGAGAGGAAAAAAGAAACCCGTCAAGATATTGAGAGAGAGAAAAACATCCATTTTGATTTTAGTAGAGAGGAAAAAACGGAAATGGAGGCCCCTGCTAACCATGATCAGGTTAGAGGGAGTGAGAAAAAGAGCGAAGAGAGAGAAAATCATGGTGAGAGAAGGAAAGATATTCCTCCCAATGAGACGGAGAAAGAGAAAAAGATAGAGACCCTTCCTAATGATGAGAGAGAGCAAGATACGCCTCCTAATGACGATATCTGTCCCATTTGCTTTGATAAGTACAACTTTCCATGCAAGACCAATTGTGGACACTGGTATTGCGGTACGTTTCTGTATAATGTCAATGTTTTTATTTCAGTTCTTACTTTCCTTTAATTGATGTGGGATTAACATCTTCGCTTGTAGTTTCACGAAAGAGGGTTGTTTCACGAACAAAGAAGTTTCGATAACACTTTCAAAAGTACTTTCTGAACAATGTTACTTAAATGTATCCCAAAACAGAAAACATGGCAATAGGAAAACAAAATGATATGCAACAATTTTCTTGAGTTCTACATTTTCCTATAAACAGAGAAAAAAAAAAAAGAGGCAACATTAGGTTTGAAATCAACCCCAAGGGGTAGATGAGTTGGTAGGGTTCAACTCTTCTTAACTTCTTGGGGCCACCTGCACAAGAACTCATGGTTCTCATGGGGTATTGGCTTTGCCCGGTCTATGTGTGTAGCGGGGCGTACATAGACCCTGGGATTAGTCGAGGTGCGCGTAAGTTGGCCCGGACCACCCAGTTATCAAAAAAAAAAAAAAAAACATTAGGTTTGAAATCTCTTGTTAATTTTCATATATTTTCCAAATTTTCCCATTTTGTAGCTAATTTTAATAGTACCTGTTGTGATTCATGAAAAACAATTAAAATTGTGTGGTTTTATTTTATTTTTTTTTGGTGCAGCCAATTGCATTATTAAGGTGTGGCTTTATAAAAGCCTTTTTATACCTTGCAAATGCCCATTGTGCAATCAAGCCATCAAGAAACTGACGCATGACCCATCTCTATCCCTTCGGACTGAGAATGAAGCTGTTGAGGCCTTGTTGATTATTCGGGCCTATAATAGTCTTTCTGGAGGTGGAATCCGTAGCCTCATTCTGGTAACATAATGCTTTACTATCTTCATTTTTAATTTTATTTTCTACTATCTTCATTCTTAAATTTTTGTTTCTCAAGTTTTTTTTTTTCGATTGCAATAAAAATCGACTAAATATATTATGAATTCAAAATAAATCGCATAAGTTTATCTTCAAATGATACGAATCGCTATGCAAAAGTCATGAATTGAAGAGTAATGTTATGAAATTTTATACAAAATGTTTATGGAATTAAAGTATGCAGAGGAAAATAACGTGCTGATGGTATACGCCTTTCTTAGATTGTTACTTCCGATACCATTATAGGAAATATCACCGGGTGGTTTTTCCGGTGATTGCATGGTGCCAAGCACCCGTTAGGTTATTTTTACAGTGATTACATGTTGGTAAGCACCCGTCGGGTGTTTTTAATTTCTAGTGATTGTATACTGCCAAGCACCCGTCGGGTTGTTTTTCCACTGATTGCACAGTGCCAAGTACCCATCGGGTGGTTTTTCAAGTGATTGCACGGTGCCAAGCACCCGTCGGGTGATTTTTTCAAGGGATTGCACCAAGAACCCGTCGGGTGGTTTTTCAATTGCAAAATGTTTATGGAATTAAAGTGTATTGCTGCATTTCATCCCTGCATATTCATATGAGCTCTCTAATTAACATGAACTTTCTGCTTCCTAATTTCTACAGAAAACGCGCCTGTTATCGCGTCTAGCACCGCTCTACTTCAAGAGATTCCTTCCCTATCTGTTGCCTTTGATTTTAGTGATTCTAATTCTGATGGGAATTATCATGGTCGTGATGTTGGGAAGATTTTCCAGAGGATTGTTGAATCCTGATAAAATCGTAGCCAACTACGCCATTGCCCACATCATTGCTGTAAGTCACCCTACACTACACTCACTGTCATTTTCTTTTATAACCATGGTATCTGAGTCAGTTGCAAGCACCTCGACTTATCCCGAGACACTGAAATTAATTAACCGCATAGTATCGTTCTGCCTTTTCACTCACAAATATTGCACTTTACTTTTATCTGGTTTGCATTGTGTGTTTTCATGAGGATTGCAATCCTGATAAACTTGTAGTCAATTTGTTTATTTGGTTTGCATTGTGGGTTAGTAAACGAGCTTGGTAAAGCTCGGCTCATTTAAGGAGGCTCGTTAAGTAAATGACCCTGGTTCGGCTTGTTAAGAGCTCAGCTCTTTACAAATGAGCTCGAGCTCGATTTTTGGCTTGTTTACTAAACGAACTGAGCTTGAGCTATAAAAAGCTTGGCTTGGCTTGTTTACACCCGTCACCTAAGGAAATGTACCGCTGATCGATTGTTCATCTTCTTTGCAGTTGGGATTGACACTTTGCTACAACTACTATGGCTTTGGCTTTCTTCCTGGAGGTATTTTGTATAAACTCATACAGGATCAGAATAAATATTCCTGGTATTATATTTAACCAAAAAACAAAAAAGTTTCGCGATGGAACTAGAATTTCTCTCTTCCTTTTTTTTCGTTTTATTTTTGTTTGATGTCACGCAACAATGTTTTTGCAACAACAATTATTATGGCATGCCATTGAAAATGTTCCTTTTTTTTTCGTTTTATTTTTGTTTGATGTCACGCAACAATGTTTTTGCAACAACAATTATTATGGCATGCCATTGAAAATGCTCTCGAACTATTGATTCGTCTACCTTACGAACAACAAACTATTGTGTGGACAGGGTTCTTGCGGGTCAATACAATCTTTGAATGTTGTACGGTGGGACTTGTACTCGTTCTCGCTGCAGTTGGTCTCTATCGCAGAATTATGAATAACCGTCGTCGTCGTCTTCGTCCTCATCGTAGAAGGCGAAGATCCCCTCCCATCGTTGAGCCGAAACCTCTTGTTACTGAGCCATAAGAGGACTCTTGAAGATGTGGATAACTACAGAAGTTGGTGTCTTCGGCCTTCAAAGAATCAAAAAAAGTATTCTCGTGGATTTGATTGAGAAATCGTCAAAATATTTCCAACATATTAATGAATTCTCTCTCCCTCTATCTCTCCGTGAGGGAATTGTTGAAACAGGGGAATGTATTTCTATGGCAGTACTTCTGCATTCTCGTTAAGACTCATCTTATTAAATGGTTGCACATTTCATTGCTATACTTTCTTTCAAACTAGAGGTACGCAGCATAGATCAGTAACGCGTGTGGGAGTATTCGACCTCCACAATGCCCGTGACTACTGCCAAGCCATCGAGTCTAACTCATTAAGGCTTGCGAATCTAATGTTTTCCTTTTCAAACTAGAATGTTGTTTAATAAAACTGAAAGTTGAAGAGTTTGAAAACTTAATGTTGAGCTTTTTAAGTTGAAGAGCGACTTGATAAACTAATTAAAATAACTAATACAAGGATAAAAGTTTGCTTAGTTTATTTGTGATTTCTTCGCTTTTAGTTTGAGTAATGGATGTCGTTTACTTTGTGGTGGTGGTGGTGGTGGTGGTGGTGGAGGTGATGACTGCATGTGATCAATGTATTGGCGAAGAGATGGTGGTAATGGAGGTTATGGTGATAGTTGCTAATGTGGCGGTGGTTGTCATAGCAGAGTTGCAGTGGTGGTGGTGGTAGCAAAGTTGGAGTGATGGAAGAATGACGACTGTTGTTATAGTGGTGGAGAGTCTATGGCAGTGGATAGCGGTAGAAGTGATGACAATTATGGTAGTGGTGGAGGTGGCCACGATGGAGTACTAGTGGTGTGACGGTAGAGGTGACAGCGGTGGCATGGTGGTGGTAGTGGTAACTTTGGTGGTGGTGATCGAATGGTGGTTGTGGAGGGTGGTGTTGGCAGGGGTGAGAGCAGTACCGTGGTGGTGGGCGTGGTGGTGGATGTCGTAGCTATAGTGATGTTGGAGGTGGTGGGGTGGCGACGGCTACAATCGTGGAGGGTAGTGGTGGTAGGCTGGTAACAGTGGTCATGGTGGCCACGATCGAGAATGATTGTCAATTGTAAGGGAACAGGGAAAAAATTACTCCAGTGTTCATCAAAAAGATGATTAAAGGGTAAAATATGTATTTGCCCCTTAAACTATTTAAATTTTTTTTACTTTCCCCTTCAGCTATCAATTGCACACAGTTGCCCCTCCAACTATCCAAACATTACTTACTAAGGCCAATTCTTACATTCCATCCATTTAATGGACGAAAATGTTAGAACCTAACCATTAGCGGATTAGTTGAAGGCTATATCTGTCTTTTAACCATCTCTCCCCTTTCCCCCTTCACCCCTCCCCTGCCCTTTCTTATTCCCTCTGAATCTACTCATACAATTAAACCTACATCTGAAATTCTCTAATCTAACAAATACCCATCAATGGTGACTCTAAAAGGTGGGATCCGACCGCCGTGGGTGGGCCTAGGAGCAGCGGTTTGGCTCCAAATAGGCATTTGGTAATGCCTACAACTTCCCTCTCTACTCCCACTCTCTAAAATCCTTTCTGGGTTTCAATCAGCAGCAGCTCACGGCGCTTGGAGTCGCCAACGATATTGAGTTTTATGGCTTGCCGTTAGCCGTACAGTTGAGTCCTTGCCTTATTGCCTAGTAAGTTCAGAGTGTGAAATAGTAATGGTTCACTATTTTTTGCTAACCCATTTAGTGATTTTCTATTTAATTTAGTAATCATCGTAATGGTTGGCATACCAGTTCGGTGTTGTTTTCTTGTGAAATTATTATAACTGAGATAACTGATCTTTGATTAGTGCCAAAGAAGATAGATCCTTTTTACGTGTATCTATCAAAATAAAGAACGCTTGTAGGTCGTGGGGTGAGTAGGGACCATGAGATAAGAGAGGAGGAAGAGATAGATACATATATTTATATTGGATGGTTAAAAGACAGATATAGCCTTCAACTAGCCCACTAGCGGTTAGGTTCTAACATTTCCATCCATTTAATGGATGGAATGTGAGAATTGGCCTCAGTAAGTAACGTTTGGATATATTTTACCCATGACTAAACAAGCATAAGATTTAGATGCTAGCATATCTGAAAGGCGGCAACTGCAAACACAATGCCACGATCACTTCTTCGATGCGCACACTGTTGTTAAAATCCTACGATACAGAATACGTATACTACGATTTGTATCGTCTACTTAGGAAAACGATACGTATCTCATCTCGTATCCTTTTTGTATAGAAATCTTACGATATGATGGCATATGCTGCATATGCGTATCCCAATTCAGTACGTATCCTACGATTACTTAATGAAAGAAATTTAAACATTATTGTAAGAAGTGGAACCTCATACGCATTAAACTAAGTCGTTTGAGCGACATTCAAACCATTTGAAAGATATCCAACCTTAATGTATGGCTTGAATAGAAGAAAAATCATATTTCGATCGTGTTTTGGGAGAATGTTATTAGGTATTTTCTTTTTATCATTGACTAAGGTAACAGGAAACCTCAATCTGATAATCCCAGTGAGACTTGATATTTTGTAACTTAAAAACTTAGTTTGGCAGTATTATTAGGTATAAATACTTTTTAATTGCATATTAATTATGTTAACGTATCTTACGATACGTTATACGCGATACGTGTCCCGATACGATTTAAATGATACACGATATGTATCTCGATTTCAAAACCTTGGATGCGCGTGCTTGTTTCGGCCTACTTGAAGTTATAATCAGAAGATGCGCCTGCTTGTTATCAGAAGCGAAAAGCGCCCCATCTCTTTCCTTTCTTTCGAATTGCTATCTTATTTACCAAATACGCTATACGTAAAACTTGTGCCAAACACATATCTGTACTCCCAAAAATAAAATGAACTATAAATGACTATATAATTAGGTCGTAAAAAATACACGAATGTAATTTATTTTGTTACAAGATTCTGTAACAAAATACATGTGTTTTATACAAGCAGTATGAACTAAACTTCAGCTTTCTCATTGAAGGGAACAAGTTGCACGTTATCAGCATCCTCATCCCCACCCGATTTCGCTGTTTTCCCCAAAACATCATCTGGGATTATGTTTTGTGATGGATCAACATTGGGGATAAGGAATATCAAAGACAAAGTTGCAAGCCTCAAAATGTTTCTTATGAACACCACCAACCATAGGTTGCTGAAATCATTCCTTGTGACATGAAATGTGTGGAGTACCATTCCTCCAGCCCACTTAGAGGAGAGTGAACCAAAACTGTCTATGCACATCAAAAGTGCGAAAAACGTGCCCTCAATTCCGATAGGACAGAGCCTTGTGCTCAAAACGATCATCGGGATCCACCGGATTCTGCTCACGATTCGAGAAACGCATTCCTCGGTGATGACGAAGAAGGAATCTGGAATTCCGATGATTTTGTTCAACCGTAAAATGAAGATGAGATCGAGCATC
The DNA here is from genome assembly GCA_016920895.1 of Vaccinium myrtillus. Classification (NCBI taxonomy): domain Eukaryota; kingdom Viridiplantae; phylum Streptophyta; class Magnoliopsida; order Ericales; family Ericaceae; genus Vaccinium; species Vaccinium myrtillus. Next base: position 13,790,526 of record CM029274.1, read on the forward strand.
CCGGTGAGGCCGTAGAGGAGCTGGGCGAAGAAAAGTAGCTTTCTGAATGGGAAGTCTTTTAGGAGTTTGTGGTAGATTAGCACTCCAACTATAGAAGCCAGTGCTCCTATTGCATAGATTATTCCAACAAATTCCTGCATCAAAGAAAAGGATACGATAAATTTCTATCATTTATCTCAAAGACCAAGAAAAGGCTAATCAATGGAACAACTAACCAACCCTAACACACCACGGAGAACCCGTAGCAGCTCCCTCATAGGGATTCTCTCAAGAAGTCCAACCTAATAGTGGGTGCCTCTATTTATACGAAAACACAGAATATTAGGTTAAAACTTTCAAAAACACACAGCCACACGTAATCCGTAATAGTGGGGGCCTCTATTTATAAGAAAACACATAATATTAGGTTAAAACTTTCAAAAACACTCAGCCACGCGTAATCCATAAGGAACTCGGTCAAAATTGCCCAGGCGGGTTTGATTTCCGCCTGGGCGGGATTTTCAAAAATCCACCAAAAATCCTGAATCTGCCAAAACTGCCCGAGCGACCTTGATTCCCGCCCGGGCCATTTTTCCAGAAACAAAACCTTGGTCCAAATTGCAAACTTCTTGCAACTAATTTCTGTGCATTCTTCGAAACATCAATTCAAGGCACAAAGCTCCAACAGACATATGGAATAATAGTAGTTTTGGACTGAATGAGAGAGTCTAAATTTGGACCGTAGAATGGTACAATCAATGGTTCGGATTTGGACTGTCTCGTTCAGTCCAAATTAAGGACCCGAGAATCGAGAAGGTCCACTTTGTTTTGGCAAGAGTAAATAAAGGGAGTCGAAAGAGAGAGATACCTGGGAGAATGCAGGACCAGCATTAGGATCAGTGTACCAGTAGAATTGTCCTTCATGAGTGCTTATACTCATTGCCAACGACAAGTACATGTAGAGTGATGGCTTCCAGACTTGGGGGATTTGGATGGTTCTGTACATTCCCTTTATTGCTCCCCCCAGTTTCTCCACTGCCTGCACCTACACAACCCACAAAATACACCATGGCTATATGTTAATATTGATTGGAAATAGAAGAATATGAAGATGAAATTAAAATTTCTTGCATATATCCAATATGAAACTTCATAGTTCAAACTTTTGGAGTATATATAATTTGACTATACTTATTTTAGCTTGAATCAATTATGTTCCACAAAATTGACTTAAACTCAAAACTGACTTATTGCGCTGTACAAGACAGGTTACTCTCATACAACACATTAACACAAAGCCATTTCAAACCAATTCCACTGACTTGTAGAAGAGTATATCCAATTGTTTTTGATACCTTGATTTTGAACCCGAAAAGAGTTAAGGCTGAGGGTAATGGATTTATTCCCACCAAAGTTTATCATGACTTCTAGAGAAAGGTCATGTGGGGAGTTTTTCCATACTTTAAATGAGCTCCTGGTAATGACACGTAAAATTAGTCCTTAAAAAATTAGTTGAACTGCGTGTATGTCGGTTCAGATGTTACTAGTATGTTATACTAGTGACATGTAGCAATGCTATGTATATTATGTGAATCAAACTTGTGATTATTTAGTAGTTGATACGGGATCATTTGACAGATATCTATTTCTTTGATTGTCTTGATAAATTCTCGCACGCAAAATAGGATGCCCTAATAGTTGTGTTTTCGATGTGTCCACAAAGCACCAGCCGTTCCTCTTATCGGCTTTTTGGGGGTTTTGGTCCTTTGGTCTTTTGCCCCAAAAGTCTCAAAAGTCTTTCCTCAGTTAAAAAACGGCAAACAAATCCAAATAATAGTAATACATTAAATACTTCCAAACGTAAGAATATTTATTCTCTTATATACACGCAAATGAATAACTTACTAGTAAAAAAATTAACTTACCTAATCAAGATAAATAATTACTTTTTGGTCTTGTTTTAACCGTGGTTTTTTACCTGAGAACCAATAATCAAACCAAATTGCAAATTTAATCATACCAAGGAATCGCAGAACCTAACCAAAAAGAACGATTCGGTCCAAATCGGAGCGGTTTACTAGTTATATCAGCTTTCTTGAACACTCCTAGTTACTAACGCATTTCTTTGTCCTTGCACATGTTTTTTTTAGTGATTTTTTATTTTTTTTGGGTGGTAAGTTTGAAACTTTCTATAAGCATATCCAAAAGTTCTATCAACGCCCACATTTGTCTCCTCCGACGGATACAGAGTATCCTATCAAAAGTCGATGATATCCTCTCGAGTCTTGAAAGTCTTTGTTCACAATTCACAAATATAAAATCCAATTATAGAATAATGGACACTGTGACAGTTTTGCCCCCACGATCACAAAAGAGATAATATAGAAAAATGATGTTTAACTAAACATTAATTACTAAAATGAATTAAAGACCATTGACCAAGGCAAATACAAAATCCAATTATAGAAAAATTCATTTATAATTGTTAATTGGATAACGCGAAAAATGGAGACTGTGACAGTTTTGTCCCCAGGATCACAAAAGAAATACTCTCTCCTTCCCGAAGTTCTTGTTCATTGGCGTGCATGCGTGCCGTTTGTCAGTTGTTTATATCTTTCAATTTATAATGTTTTTTTACAATTTTGAAATTTTTTGTTAAATATAACTCTTGATCGATAACTAGCAAACGGGATCCATATTAAACATATATAATATTAGACTAGAAAATATAAACAAATTTTTTAGGGCGTCTAGAATAATGAAAGTGGACAAGAAATTCCGGACAGAGTGAGTAATATAGAAAAATGACATTCAACTAAACATCCCATAATTTAAGACTAAAATGAAGGTGACCTTTGACCAAGGCAAGGCACCAATTCCTAGCCAATGTTGTAGTAGGGTAGAAGGCTCAATGAGCTAAACTGGCGTCCAGTTTGACGAAATGGGTATTCCTAGAGTTATTGTAAGTGTTAATCACACCGGGCTTTGTTATAGTTTTTAATTAGCCTCTCTGTTAGTCGCGAGATCCCTAACTTTGCTTTAAGTCAGGACCTCACCTTTCCAGATTGAATTTTGATGATCTGAACCGTCTAATGTCTTTAAAATGTGTTTCTAAGGGTCCTTGCGAGGAATCATAAAAAAAATGACCGGGAAGGGCTTGATCCAAGCAGTTTTTGATAAAACTGTACATATGTAGTTTTCATCAAAAACTGCTCGGATCAAGCCCTTCCCGGTCTTTTTTTTTTATAATTCTCTATGGGACCCTTAAAAATACATTCTGAACACATTGAACGGTTTGGATCATCAAAATTCAATCGGGAAAGGTGAGGTCCTGACTTTTGAGCAAAGTCAGGGATCCCTGACTAGAAGCCCTCCTATATATATATATATATACACGAATTGTCCAGTCAAGGATCCCGGATTGATGGAAAATGAGTGTTTTAAGGGTTTAAAATGTGCTTTTTGCATAATCCGAACCGTCCAATGTGTTTAAAACATGTTTTTAATGGTCCTCGCGAAAAATCTTCAAAAAAATAAAACAACCGGGAAGGGCTTGATCAGAGCAGTTTTTCACAAAAACTGTACGTATAGAGTTTTATGAAAAACTGCTTAGATCAAGCCTTTTCCGATTTTTTTTTTGGATGATTTCTTGCGGAGACCCTTAAAAACATGTTTTAAATACATTGGACGGTTCGGATCATGATAATTTTATCCGGAACTATGAGTCCTGGACTTAGGGATCCCGGACTAGATAACTCCTCTATATATATATATATATATATATAGGCAAATTCTCTAGTCCAAACCTCCCGAGAATAAGAAAAAATTGATTTTTTTTGTGTTGCAAATTATTTATGGAAAATCCGAGCCGTCCAATGTGTTCAGAAGGTGTTTTCAAGGGTCCACGCGGAAAATATTCAAAAAAAAATACCGGGAAGGGCTTGATCCAAGCAGTTTTTCGCAAAACTATAAAATATATTTTTTGCGAAAAACCGCTGGATCAAGCCCTTCCCGGTATTTTTTTTTGAATATTTTCCATGAGGGACCTTGAAAACACCTTCTCAACACATTGGACGGCTTCGGATTTTCAAAAAAATTTGTAACAACATGGAATTTTCTTAAACCAAGGAGGAGTGGATAAGAAAATTTCTCTATATATATATTTATATATATATATATAGAAAAACTTCCAATCCAAACTCCCGATTTTATAACGGACTCCACCTTCCCATATTTTTGATCCGATCCGTCAATGTGTTTAAAACGTGTTTTCCAAGGTCACGCGAAAATTTCAAAAAAATACCCGAAAGGGCTTGATCGGGCGATTTTTCAAAAACTTTTTTAGCGTTTTTGTGAAAAACTACTTGATCAAGCCCTTCCCCGGTATTTTTTTGAAATTTCAGCGTGGACCTTGGAAAACACCTTTTAAACACATCTAACGGTTCGATTTTCAAAAAAATTTGTAAAAGCATCAAAACACCGAAAATGCCTCAATGTGAAGAGGGATCCTTGGAGGATATATATATATAGCATTTTACGGTGTTTTGATGCTTCCCTAAAATTGTTTTTGGAGCATTTAGAAAATGTTTTTTTTGATGTTCGAGGTGTTTTCAAGGTGTTTTCCAAGGCCCAAATCTTCAAAAAAAAAAACCGGGAAGGGCTTGATCCACGTAGTTTTCACAAAAACGTAAATATAAAAATTTTGCGAAAAACTGATCAAGCCCTTCCCGGTATTATTTTTTTTTGAAGATTTTCCGCGTGGACCTTGGAAAACACCTTTTGAATACATTGACGGATCGATCGTCAAAAATATCCGGAAGTGAGTCCGGATCCGGGGTCCCGGACTAGAACCGAGACTCTATATATATATATATATATATACAGTCACTATCTAATCCGGGAGTCCCGGATCCGGTCATTTTTTTTTAATATCTAAGGCCCCGATTGGATGCGGGATACGTTTTGGTGGGATTAAATAGTAAGGGGGGATAAGATAGTAAGGGGTATTATTTAGTAAGGGTGGACCCACAGTGATGTGACATTTATGAAGGGGGGATTAAATAGTATGTGGTTTGGATGAATTTGTGATAAAGGGGGATAAAATTGGGTAGATGAAGTAAAAACTTGGCAAATGACTTATTTGCCCTTGAACAGTCATATTAGATTTTATGATAAAAAATACATAAACACAATAGTAATTAAATTAATTATACTTTTTAATAGATAATTCCTTTTATTAGTTATATCTAAAATTAAAATATTCAATTATTATTTTTTTATTATTCATTTCAATAATATTTCGAAGTTTAATTTTTGCTTTTTTTTTTCCTTTCTAGTTATACGTGTTTAATAATAACTAATTAGTAATTTTTATGTTATTCCCCAACAATGTGAAATTCTAAAGTATATGTGTATAAAATTATGGTGGCTGAACTTAATTATGAGATCTTAATTACAATTTTACCGAAAAATAATGGGAGAAGAGTGATATTTAAATAGTAATTTCAAAATAATGGAATGATTATCCAACATTTAGCTAGTATGGTGCGAATACTTGTACTATTTACCACTTAACTCGTTAGTGTGCCTTTTTTCGTTTGGAAATGATTTTGACACCCCTCTTATATCTCAATTTGTAGTTTAATTTGGTGCAAAAAAAAGTAAAAAAATTAATGTGAAAATTCTTTGTTTTTTGATCCGAAGGATATTAATGCAAAGCAAGCCAACAATGTCAAATTCTAAAGTATAAAATTTTTCAAAATTTTTTGTATCAAATTAAAGATCTCAATTAGTAGTTTAATTTGGTGCAAAAAAAATTAAAAAAATTTGCACAAAAGTAAATGCCATTCGGTTTCTTTTCAAAAACAGAAAAAAAAAACTAGGGGTAAAGGGAGGGGTATAAGGGAGGGTATTCGAGTAATTTCGTAGGGGGTATTGGGGGGTACTAAACAATAACACCCCCCACTAATTTATACCCCTCCAGGGGTATTAATCTGGGAGGGGTATAAATTTATACCCCTCCCAAAAATTTGTCAAACCATGCATAAGGAGGTGGGACCGGGATTAAACCAAGGGGTATAATTTTATACCCCTTCTCATCCCATAGCCAATCAAGGCCTAAGGGTCCTGGGGAGTGTAAATGTACAGTTTTTACGAAAAAATGCTTGGATCAAGCCGTTCCCGGTATTTTTTTTGAAGATTTCCCGCGTGACCTTGGAAAACACCTTTTGAACACATTGGACGGCTCGGATTTCCCAAAAACAATTTTTAAAAGCATCAAAACACCAAAAAACCTCCCATCCGGGATCCTTGATTGGATAATTTGTGTATATATATATATATATTAACACCTTAATTTAGTTATTAAAAAAATGGGTTTAGAAATCAATCACCTCTAACTACTCCCCAGCTACGTTCATAACATTGATCATGGATCCGATCATTATTTTGCAATTTTTAATGCTTAATTCTGTACTTATTCAATTCTGATTCCCCTCGTCGAAACGAACCTATAATCACTAAAAATTTGCCGCAACACTAACAAATGCATAAAAAAACCGTCAAAACCAAAAAAAACCTTTAAGGCTATGACACTGGGACGGATTCTGACCAGGGACTGAGCCAGGATTTTATCCTTGTGGTGGCGAAAATATGTACTTAAAAAATAATAAGACAAACTGCATTATGAATATTTATCTACTATATGAAAAACTATTATAACATAAAAATCTAGTTGTGGCGAGTCTATATAATTCTGGGATAAAAATTATATTTCTATGTAATAATTGCATTCTTTTAAAACCTTGGGGTGACGACCGCCACCACTTGTCCCCTCGCTCCATCCTTGATTCTGACAAAACACAAATGGCTGGCTATTGGTATTGTAAAATGGACGGATTCTGACAAAACACAAAACACATTTGCCCGTTCCTTGGGGCAATAGAAAAAGGCCAAAAATACTCTCCCTCGCCAGAAACACGACAAGTTGTCGTGTTATTCTATTACTCCTTCAATACTTTGGCTTATTAATTGACTTGGCAACGGTTGCCAAATTTAAACATGGATAAAGATAATGGTACAGAACAGATTGTTGGAAAATGTACAGTGTTCCTATTCTAACCAAAATTACAAGTTTGAAATGTGATTTTTGCTTGACCATTATGCGGATTGGAAATGCTTGGAAAGTCAACTACGTAAATTGATCTGAAAGGGAGCCCTCGGAAAATTGTTCTAAGAATAATCAACGGTTCGGATCACTCGTGTGGGACCCAAAAGTGAGTCTCCGTGTGCCCTCTGTGCAATTTCGGTGCATTTGAGTCGGTACGGGTAGCATTGTCCTTTAAACATGCCATTGTGATAAATCCACGTCAAACTACACACACACACACACAAAAAAAAAAGAGTAATTCCTCATGAATTTTTCAGTCTGGCATGGACATTCTTGACCAATTCTCTCGAGACAATAAGTTGATTTAGGTCTACGTAAGTTGATCTGAATAACCCTGACCGTTAAATATATGTATGTTGTACGTGCCTTAATTAACTGAATATACGTACTTGGTCGTTAATTTGGATGGTTAATTGTTTGCAATATTTTGGTCTTCGTGTTCCTATTCTAATCAAAATTACAAGTTTGAAATGTGAATTTTTCCTACCATATTGCCTAGCTATTTAATTTCAGATTTTATTTTTGTTACAGTAACTCAATAGCGTTATTGAGTTATTATTCACCGATCATCTATTATTTTATTGTTTATCACTCGCTCTCCTCCTCTCCCTTCTAAAATAAAAAGGAAAAGAAAAAGAAAGAGAGAGAAAATATATCTTTTAATTTATGATAGGTAAAATAAATATAATTGTGTATATACAGAAAAAATTGATTGTTTAGTGGGATTTCGTTAATTTTCTCTAAGAGATAGGTGTGTAAAGATTCTGTAATCACCGTCGAGGGGATGAATCTGTCTTAGTGACATAGCAAATAAGCTAGTGTCAATCATCTTTCACACAAGTTCCAAGTTCTATATTTTTTTATTACGAATTTACCGATTATGATTTCATCGTTCTTAGTATCACACTACCACAAAAAGTAACCATATTTACTAACAGTTACATAACAAAAACAACACAAACTTCAATTGGAAGGAGAATTGGGAAAGGTCTTACCTTATTATTCTTGTCCGAACAAACATCATTTGTTTTGAGTTCATAGATCACAAAACCCAGCAAAATCAGTCCTGCTGGAGGGATCGCCAAAAGCCCTAATGCTCCCTGCAGCAACATTTTACAAACATCTAAATATAGGGACTGCTAAGTAATAATTAAGGATGTAATAATAATGCATGTGAACATGGTTCGTATGGAATAAATTCAAGAATTACTGATTGAGAATTGATTGGGTCTTTTATTCTTGTTTTTGCAAGAAAAAGAGATTCCGAAGGGAGTCTCGCCGGAGAAAAAACATAGCTTTTTTTTCCTCTTTCTTGTTTCCCGTTTTTTGGGGTCGGGCATCCCTTTAATCCATCGCCTTAAAGATGGGAGCTCAACTCAAAACAACAACACAGCAAACCTGAGCTTATTCACTTTGTGTTACTCAGCCAGCCCCTCCTAGCATAGTTGAAACCTCACTCGAAAGGATATTATAGAGCTCCCTTACCACAAGTGTATTGTGGAAAAGCGTGTGAAAAAGGAACTACGTGAAGACTTGATCACTTTGCTTGGATTGGAAAAGAAGTCGGGATTCAGTCAATCAACAAAAAGCCCGGTCAGAAGAAGAAGAAGTCAATCATGACATTGTTGATCTTATCCAAAAAAACGCGAAGGAATCTAGGTTTAATTTGATATTCTAGAAGAATAATTAGAAAATTTGATTATTTATTTACAAGTAAAACTAGAATTTATGAAAATTTGAGGAGATGCCCATTGTGGGCAGGGGCGGCTCTACTCTACTATGTACCGGGGGGTCTAAGCGAACCCGTTGAGTTTTAAAAATGCACTAAAATTTTGCATTTTTTTTTATATATATTCGATTTTTCTTTATCGGCATTTGGCAATGAATCAATCATGCGTTCCCAAAGTAAATGAAAATTCACTTAAATCTATGAGTGAGTAGATAATAAAGCTAAAAGAAACTAAACCCAATAAATTGTCAATCAAAAGAAATATGTTTATGTTGTTTGGAGTTTTGTAAATACTCTTTTTTTCTACGTTTTTTGTCACAGCCGAACTAAAATTCTGGAGCAGCCCCTGACGGTAAGTCTGCCGTATTAACGGTAGCATCACTATTCTGCTAGCAGTTGTCAACACGTTTGGAGAGATAGAAAGAGAGCAGACCTGAGCTCCAAGATGATGAACAAACAATCCACTGGTAGAGTACCCAACAAGAGCACCAACAGAGGTACAAAGCCCACAAAGGCTCTGCATATCCGGCGCCAGCGTCCGGAACTCAATACTATTCCTGGCAATACAAGCATCAATCGTCACATCAGCAATCGCCACAGCCGCAGTCATCCCCACCAAGCAAAACAACGCCGCCCCCACCACCAGCTTGCCGCTTAACGCCACCACCAACGCTGCCACGGTCCCCAGAACTCCGGCTGCCACAAAGTAGGGCCGCCGGTGGTAACCCCTCACCGGAAAAACATCGGTCAAGAGGCCCCACACGGGCTTCATCACCCATGGAATATAGTAAAGCCCCATGTAGAGTTGTACTTGCGATGGTTGTACCTGTTGAGAACAATGTTATTTCCCATATTAAGATTTTAGATGAGTTTGTGATTAACAATCTGGCTTTGGAATATGCAATGGTTTGTATTTGAACATCACCAACAACTTTAAAATTGAAATACTTGCCCAACTAAAGAGTACTAGATAGTAGAACCAGATCGATCATGCTTATGGGGGCGTGTTGAGAATATAAACAGAGATGATGAAATCTTTTTTTCTTCGGAGGAAAATGAAAAATAAAATTAATTATTTCTCTTTGTAATAGCTTGAGATTTTAGATGAATTGGTAGTCAACAGATTAATAGTACCTTTTGAACATCCTTCCAATAGTAATCGGTGACTACTTTGAAGAAAGATCCCGAAAAGCCTTGGCTGAGGCCGTAAACGAGGAATATTCCGACGACGAAGCTGGTGTTTAGTTGGTGACACAGCATTTGGAGCCATTGGAATGGTTGGAGGAAGAGAGAGAAAAGGCTGGTTTTCTCGTAGCCCTTGGGAGAGTGGAGGAGATTTTTCTGATCCGATGCATCGACCGGAGATTCCTCGGCTGTGAGAGGCTTTGTGTCGGAGTCTTGGGTTTCAAGGCCCATTTTATTTGATCGGCAAAAAAAAATTTATTACCTTAAATAACACAGAGTGTCGGAGTACAACGAGCTAAACAGATAAAAGCAAAAAGTTGATTTTCTCGTAGTTCTCTTGAGAGTGGGGGAGATACTTCTAATCTATTGCGGCGGCCGGAGATTCGTCGGCTGTGAGAGGCTTTGAGTTGGAGTCTTGGCTTCCCGGGAGCATGTTTGAGACTCTCAGATTTAGAAGTTTGGGTTGTGAGTTGAGATGTTGAATATCGATGGAGATGTTGGGGGTGTTGACTTCTTGGAATTGAGGTAGCTTTAGTTTGAAAGCAAGGTTAAACAATTCTGCTTTTCTATAGTTTAGTTTTTATTTTAAGTTAGCTTCATATATGAAAAGTGACGTTTAGTATTATATATTGTAAGTTGTTTAAGTCATGGTCAGAGGAATCTCACATGCCATATGATTTTCAAATATAGAAAAAGGGAAGGAGGAGATTTCCAGGGCATTAGGTGATTTTGTAAAGTAAAAAAAAGAACCATGTATTTTACATCATTTGAATCAACTTGAAAATGAAATTATTATAAGCATTGCAACACATAACATATTTTTCTTGCTTCACATTTGATTGATGCGTTTAGAATACAATTGTATTCAGAATTGTTCGAGGCACGTGAGTCAATATGCATTGAATGATTTCATACACGGTTTCGTCCAAAATTGTATTCAGAACTGTTCAATTAGGCATGGAGGTTTCAATGGCCTCCCATCCCATTATGGTGAAGAATTGAAGAGAAGCAGCTTCTTTTAAGTCTAGAAGTAGGGGCCTAAATATCTTGATTTTTTACACCTCAAGATTCACTAAGAATTCCTAGCAAGAAAACCTTGTTCTTGTGCATATATGTTGTTTTCTTACCAACCAAAATCCTCTTCTAGACTAATTAGCTACAAAAACTTCCAAAAATGATAGTGTTGACCTACGTTTCATGTTCCAAAATAATTCCAAACTTTGTTTGTTAAATCCTAATTCTCGAAGCATTAGTCAAAGAAAAGTGCTTTTCGTGGTGAAATTGTGCTTTATTCACCGAATTCGTGCTTTAAAGGGAACATCGATCCGGGTGTTGATCAATGAAGTTCAGTCTTCGTCATTTTACTATTTTTGGTAATTACTCCTCCTTTCAATCTAGCTTCATGCATCGTTTATTTTATTCCTTCATATTTACTTCTTTCGCTAGTAATTGATTAAATCCTTTCCAAAATTATTTTTAAAATCTCATAAATACTCCCTCCGTCCCATTTTAATTGCTCCCTATGATTAAGTGTGCCTTTTTTAAACTCATGTAGTTTTCAATCTATAATGTATTTTATATGTAAAATAGATCTTATTTGATAAATACAAAATTTTTAAAAACTTTAAAAAACAATATAAATAAAAAGATACCGATGTTTGAAAATGGCACGAATATTGGTAAGAAACAATTAAAATGGGACAGAGGGAGTAATGATTAGAGACTAACTATTTTTGTTAGACAGGATGGGTGTAGCTCCCGAACTAAGATAATATCTGGTAATGACGGATTGGTGATCTGGAAAGATTGTATATTATTTTGGTTGATCAAGTGGTGAATCTAATGAAAGCGATGCTCTGGTATCAAATAAAGGTTTCTCGCGGAGGACTCAGGTATATGTGCACGTGTCATAGCAGGAGCAGGGCTGGCCAAATCTTCTGCAAGTACATAAATTGCTTGAATAGAAGTTATGGGCCCTTTCTGTGCATTATCGATCTATGCACCAAAGTTTGTACCAATAGTTTGTTCTTGGGTAAAAAACATATAAGGATTTACATGATAAATGTAAAGTAAAGAAGAAGAATATTGGTGAAGTGAATTTTTTTATTGAATCAGAGTACACAACTTTATACAAGAGACTTGAGATATTCTATTCTAGGTAAACTAAATAAAATCACAATATAAAGATTTTACAGAATATACAATACAATCATCCCATATACATTGGGATATCAAAGATCTTCTTAAAACTCCCCCTCAAGTTGGATAGTGAGTGTCAAGAACTCCCAACTTGCGTATCATGACTAAGAAAGTTTCCTTTCCCAATGGCTTGGTAAATACATCTGCAAGCTGATTTGATGAAGCAATATACTGTATTTGGTAACAACCGAACCGTCTTGTATTTTATCCCGAATAAAATGACAATCCATTTCTATGTGCCTTGTTCTTTCATGGAAAATAGGATTGGCTGCTATGTGCAAGGCTGCCTTGTTATCGCAATATAACAATGCCGGTTTTGGATGTAATATTCGCAAATCTTTCAATAATGAGCATAACCAAGATAATTCGCAACACGTTCCTGACATGGCTCTATATTCGGCTTCTGCTGAGGAGAGAGATACAGTTTTTTGCCTCTTTGTCCGCTAGGAAACAAGAGAAGATCCCAAAAAAACACAATAACACGTGGTGGATCTTCGAGATGTTGGACAACCAGCCCAATCCGAATCACTAAAAGCTTTCAAGGTTAAATCATTCTGAGAAGAGAAAAATAAACCTTGCCATGGACTTCTTTTCAAATAACATAACACATGCAAGGCAACTTCCATGTGTGGTTTGCGCGGTTCATGCATGAATCTGCTTAACACATGGACCGAATAAGTGATATCCGGCCAGGTAATAGTCAAATAAATTAGGCGTCCAACAAGTCGCCTATACTATGATGGATCTTTAAGCAAATCACCTTCATCCGAGAGCTTCATGTTTTGTTCCATTGGAAAGTTCACAGGTTTAACACCTAAATATCCACCATCCTTCAAAATTTCCAAAGTGTATTTCCATTGAGAAATGGAAATACCTTTCTTTGATCGAGAGACTTCAATGTCAAAAAATACTTCAAATCACCCAAATCTTTTATCCAGAAACGACTACGCAGAAATTGCTTAAAAGTAGATATGGCTGCGAGGTCATTACCCGTAATAAGAATATCGTCAACATATATCAACAGAGGTGTATATGATTTTCCTTTCCGACATGTGAACAACGAGTAATCTACTTTGGATTGAATAAAGCCTACTTTTGAATTGTTGTAGAAAACTTAGCAAACCATTGACGAGAGGCTTGCTTTAAACCATATAAAGATTTGTTGAGGCGACACACCAAGTTCTCCCCCTGTCGCTGAAGACCAGGAGGCAGAAACATATAAATTTCTTCATGGAGATCACCATTCAAGAAAGCATTATGGACATCAAGTTGGTGAAGAGACCAATTCTGGGCAGCTGCCAAAGCGAATAACGAACAGTAATCATTTTAGCAGTGGGAGAAAAAGTATCATGATAATCCATACCTTCCAGTTGTGTATAACCTTTTGCAACCAAGCGAGCTTTGTAACGCTCAATAGTTCCATCCGAGTGACGTTTAATTTTATAAACCCAACGACAACCAATAGGCTTTTTGCAAGGAGGGAGGGAAGTAAGAGACCAAGTGTGATTTGCTTCCAAAGCAGCCAGTTCTGATTGCATTGCAGTTTGCCAATGAGGATGAGCAGCGGCTTCGGCATAAGATGAAGGTTCAGTATCCTGACTGATAGTAGCAGCAAAGGAGCGATGCTGTGGGGAGTAACGATGATAAGAGATAAAATTGCAAAGAGGATACCGCGTACCTTTGTGGGGACTAGACGACGATGACAACAATGGTGTGGGAGATGTTACTTGGTTGTAAATATAATCACGTAAAGCCGGAGGAGGGGCATGTGGACGTTGTTAACGGCGTAAGGCTAGTGGTGGAGGAGGACTAGACGGAGGGTTCGAAATAGGTTGGTTTGGTTTGACTGGTGCTGGGGAAGGGGCAGGATCAGGTACAAAATGAGGGATTACCGGTGCTGAATTTGGGGCAGCGGATGGAGTGGACTCATAAGGAAAAAAAAATTCATGAAAAATGACATCACGGCTAGTGAAGACTTTATGGGTGTCAAGATCATAGTGCTTGTAAGCTTTTTGGCCAACTAGCTATCCAAGAAAAACACAACGTTTTTTTTTGAAGAGAGAAATTTATGAGGAATGTGCACATCGGTAGCATATGCAAGACACCCAAAAACTCTAAGATGAGAATAAGAAGGATTACCATAAAGTTGTTCAAAAGGGGTTTGTTGAGAAAGAAGTGGTGTGGGCAAATGATTAAGGAGGTGAACGGCTGTGAGAACACATTCCGCCCAAAAATGTAATGGGAGTTTGCTTTGAAAATGAAGGGCTCGAGCCGACGCAAGAATATGACCATGTTTGCACTCTACGACCCCATTTTGTTGGGGAGTATCAGCACAAGAAGTTTGATAAAATGGTGCGTTTTTGTTTATAAAATTACTGCAGGGCAAAGAACTCTCGTCCATTATCAACCCGAATGTTGGCTATGGAGGCATTGAATTGTGTTTGGACAAAAGAGAAAAAATTAACAAGTAAATCTTGTGTTTCACTTTTGTGATGCATAAAAAATACCATTGTGAATCTAGAATAGTCATCCACAATAGTTCAAAAATATCTAGCACCAGAAAGAGAGGCAACTCTATAAGGACCCCAAATATCACTATGAATTAATTCAAAAGGCCGTACGGTCGAAATTGAACTAGAAGAAAAAGGAAGTTGTTTCTGTTTTGCAAGTGCACAAACATCACAAGCATTATTTGACTTGAAAGGAAAATTCAACAAATTTTTAGCCATAAAATCTAATCTAGCTGGAGATAAATGCCCTAATCGGCGATGCCATAAGGCAGTGGATGAAGTGTCCGGAGAAATGGATGGACGGCTAGCATTGGCTGCGGCTGGTGGAGTTTTATTTAGTGGCTTCTCTGATGCTAATGCAACCAAGTAGTAAAGTCCATCTTTTTGTTTACCCAAATCAATCGTCGTCAAGTCTTGCAAAATATACCAATGAGGGAAAAAGGTTACAGAACAATTGAGATCTCTTGTAATTCGACCCACAGACATTAAATCCACCTTAAAGGAGGGCACACCAAGCACATTATTCAAAGAAAAAGCTGGATTCAAAGGTAAAGTGTCAGTAGAAGTAATCGGAGCCTGTTCTCCACTTGGCAAAATTACTGGTGGCAAAAGGGTGTTCTCACGACTATTGACAAGTAAGTCGGAGATGAAGTAATTTGATCAGTTGCACCAGTATCAATAATCAAGTGATAAGGACGCAACAATGTGTGTGACAAACCTAAAGAAGTACCAGCAACATTAGACGCAGGATTGGCAGATTGAGATGTTGTTCCCTTGTTGTTCATGATAGATAATATCTGCTGGATTTGAAAATCAGAGAGTCTATCCCTCACAGACTTAATTTCATGCATCGTTGGACCCTCCTTGACATTGTTAACTGAAGAATAATTGTTGTTCTTGTGTTTAAAGCGATTGTCGCTTTGACTGTTCTTGTTTGATGCATGTTTTAGGTTGCCCTGGCGGATACCCATTCAACTTCCAACATGTTTCTCTCACATGATGGTCTTGATCACAGTAAGTGCAGTGTAATGGTTTTCGATTAGATGAGTTAGAATGAGTAGAAGAACTTTGTCTACATTGAGCAGCCAAGGCTGCTATTTCATCTCTTCGAACCATGGTTGTTGTCTCCATTGTCTCTCGTGCACTGCCCAAGCTTCGCTGCTTCTCTTCTTTTACAATGGAACAGTAAGCACTTGCAACATCGGGTAGCGGATTCATCAATAAGATCTGCCCACGGATTGGACTATAGGACTCATTGAGTCCCATGAGAAACTGCATCAATTTGCGTCTCTTATGGTCCGCCCCACAAGAGCAAACTGTGTCATTATAGGAGCCCAATTCATCCCATAATCCTTTCTGCCTTGTGTAGTAGGCCACAACAGTCATCTGATTTTGAGCGAGACAAGCGATGTCTCTCTCGATTTGAAAAATACGAGGGGCATTGCTTTGAGAAAAATGAGCCCGAAGGTCTTCCCATACCTCTTGGGCGGTGGTTGAATAGATAACGTTGTCTGCAAGATCCGATGTGAGTGAATTAAGGATCCAGGAAAGAATCATATCGTCACAACTTTTCCACGACACAAAGTCGTCTAGTTTGTTCTTGGCAGACGGTGCTATGATGGTACCATCTACAAACCCCAACTTAGATTTGGCATCCAAAGAGATGGTCATGGCTCTGCACCAGGTAGAGTAATTATCCCCATTGAGAGGTTTGGAAGCAAGCACCATTCCAAGATGATCGGAATGGTGGAGTAAATAAGGATTGATATTGGCGGCATTAGTCTTGTATGCCAGAATGCTAATGATGATAAAGGTAGAATGGGTCCTCGTTGAAAATGAATGATGGGGCAAAAACTTTGTCTAGCCTTATTATTCCCTGAATTTTCCAAAAAAAAATGAAATAAAAGAGGGCAAAAGCTAGGGTTTCGTTCCCTGCTACGAATAAAGAAAGAAGAAGAATATTGGTGCAGTGAATTTTTTTATTGAATCAGAGTACACAACTTTATACAAGAGACTTGAGATATTCTATTCTAGGTAAACTAAATAAATCACAATTTAAAGATTTTATAGAATATACAATACAATCATCCCATATACATTGGGATATCAAAGATCTTCTTAACAAACGGTGCTAGTAAGGGGTGCTCCTAATATGCAGGTGAATAATAGAATCTCAATGGTTTGGAAAGACAACATCTCAATCAAAGATAGACAGCTAAGTATTTATGCCAAATATCTGGCTAATGTAGAGATAAAGGTAGGGGATGGGTCCTCTATTACCTTCTGGAATGATGAGTGGCTAGGAAAACCTTGTCTAGCCTCATTATTCCCTGTAATTTTCAGATTAATAACCAATAAAGAGGAGACACTAAGTGATATCCTGGCTAGAAAAGCTGATTCAGATCAGTGGGACTTTTCTTTTAGAAGAAGATTATGGGATTGGGAAGTACCATTATTGATTGAAGGGAGATAACTCTAGTATGTACATTGTGAAGTCAATGTACGAGCTATCTAGATCAACTAATCTTCTTGACTCTGCAGCATTCTTCAAGCTGATTTGGCATAATGTGGCTCCATATAGAGTTCAGTGCTTTGGGTGGCTGGTGAGTCTTGGTAGAATCAAAACTGGAGAGTACCTTTTCAGGATTGGAGTTATTCAAAATGCTAACGAAGCAAAGTGCAAGTTATGTGGCTTATTCCAAGAATCTATTGATCACTTGCTCTTACACTGTGATCCCATTTGGAGAGTTTGGACCCATATCTTATCTTGGTGGGGGGTGAAATGGCCTGCCCCTCGCTCTATGGAGGCATTACTATGGTGGTGGATTGACAGGGATTGGAAACCAAAACAAAGTATCATTTGAGATTGCATTCCCTTTGTAGTAATATGGACCATTTGGATTATGAGAAATGCATGCATTTTTAAGAATGACACACCAAATTGGGATGAAATTCAGGAACTTATTAAAGCAAGGGTTGCTTTTTGGGTCAGATCAAGGAAAGAATGGAATGAGTAATCTATGGAGGACTTTATCTTCAGACTTAGAAGCATCTTGGATTCAATCTGAGATTCTTTCGGTCTGGGTGATGCCATATTTCTCAAGTGTAAGTTCTGTTCTTCTGACCTAGAATCTGTTGATCATTTTATGTTGCATTGTACTCCGATGTGGCAGTTATGGTCCAACATTCTCTCATGGTGGGGGGTGCAATGGGTCACTCCTAAAAGTGTTCTGCACTTATTTTTATGGTGGAAAGTCTTGAATTTAAAGAAGAAGTTAAGAGTAATTTGGGATGTTACTTCATTGGATGTCTTATGGACAATTTGGAACTAGAGAAATGCTTTCGTTTTTTAGCATGTTGTCACTGATTGGGACAAAACTGCTGAACTCATCAAGATCAGAATTGCATTGTGGGTGAAACCAAAAATCGGAAGAAGGGAGCTATCAATTGATGATTTTATTTTCAATTTCAAGAGTATTCTGAAATCGATGTAATATTTATTAGTCTTCTTGTTTTTTTCTGGATTGATCTTCTGGGTTTGTCCAGCAGATTTTTTGCTTTTGTTCGGTTGGCTACTTGCTAACCTTGCTTTCTTACTATCCAGGGTCTTTTGTGGGGATGCGTCTAGTGATCTTTTTCATCTAGTCGGGTTGTTTCTCCCCTCTCATTCCCTTTTAATCTTTGTAATTCTTCAAAGATTAATAAAGTTTTTTTCCATTCAAAAAATATATTTTTCCTATCCTTTTAATCTTGTAATATCTCTCAAGATTAATAAAATTCTTAAGCCATTCAAAAGAAAAAAAAAAAAAAAAAAAGGGTGCTCGGGAACTTACTTATCCTAATTTCATCTTCCCATTTTCTTATTTAATTTGCTTGTTTGGCTCTCTCCTCCCCAAACGAATTCCAAGAAAATACATTTATTATTTTTTACGAAAGAGAGCAAAATGCAAACCAGGGTTGAGAGAGTTTTTCTCATTCTCGTTCTCTTTTTTGGGTGAAGAAAAATAGATTGAACTACCCTTCTAAATTTTTAAATATTACCTCTCACCCTCACTCATATAACAAAATAATGGTAGTAACATATTTCTTAAGGTAATATTCAATAATTCCCACTTGGCAAAAATTATTGGAGCATTTCAACTATGGGACAATAACAATTATTTTCGTCAAGTGGAAAGCTTAAATGATATTTTAATTAAGGATATCCAAAATAATACCTAAAATAGTTATTAATGTACTTGTATACTAATAATTTACTAAGGGCAACATGCTAAAAAACAACCCGTAATCCATTTTGCTAGTAATATCCCCAAAAAACAATTTTTGTTAAAATCGTACGGTGTATTATAAAATACTCGGCTTTCCAATAGTAGAAAATACAAAATTAAGTCATCCATACAAAAACCCTAAGTAGGCCAAAAATAGAATAATCGGGGTATTCTGAAACGTCGTGTAGCCGAATGGTGTCAAAATAAAAGTCCATTACTGATGTCAGGCTGATCCGGTTTTCAAACATACTAATCGGTAAATTCCGACACATCATAGGAATACGACGTTGTTCGATATGCGTTATGACACGCGTTCAACCGAACTGTAGCATGTGTCATGCAAAGCGATAAGGCACGACTCGGCCTCGAGTCACGTGTGATGTGACATCATCCCAGACTCTAGCATGTAAACCAATGAAAAGACTGGCTCACTTGAGCCCAATGCGGAGAGGCCTATATAACTGAGATGATCAAACCCTATGAGGTACACACAACTCTCTACTCTAAATACTGCTATGTACTTCTCTCTCTAGCCACTCATTAACCGTCAATGAGTGCCTCCCGGCAACTTTTGGCCTTGTTTGGCAACCACTCATGTCAAGTGCTACCAACTGTGCAGAGTAATCCAAGGAGTTAAGAGGCAGATCTCACATGTGGAAAGAGTTCACCCAATTACACCCCGTTTGGATGCCGGACTAGCCACCCGGATTTGGCAAACACCGGATATGTAATCCTATCCCACCATACTCCCGTTTGGATGGCAAACCTTAAGATTTGAATCACAACTAGTTTGGACTAAATTATGTACTTTTTGTACTGATTTGGTAGCCACTCGACTATTTGGTCGACCGCGCCGTTACTAAACAAAATTGGCGACTTGCTACTTTTCCTACTGCTTTCTACCCTCCAAATCCACCCTCCTCCTCCTCCTCTTCCTCCTCCTTTTCTCTCTTTGGAAAATTATTTTTTAAACAAAAAGACAATGGCGATGAACAAATTCCAATTAGTAAATTTCCCAAAAATTTAAGCCCTGAAATCCAGTGATTTGGGGATCTTGAACTAAAAAAGGCCAAAAAAAAAAAAGGAGAGATTACCACTAAACTCAAACATGGATTTTGTGCATGTGTGAGAGAAAGTACTATTTTATTAGCCCATGGAACTCGATGGGAGGTCCGATCTTTCGTATTTCTTGAACTCGATTGAGAGAGAGAGAGAAGACGGGGTGATGAAAAATTTGTCACCCATCTTTTAATTAGAAAGAGAGAGAGAATATGAGGTTTTTAAAAACTTTTTTTTTATCTGGAAAAGAAGAAGTGGAAGTCTAGAAATATGAATGTGAAATTGTGAACAAATGATTTGGTGTGGCACATATTCGGTGTGACTCATGTAATGGACCAAGTCCTACAATCCATTTAACGGAAGTAAAATATATTTTATAGTGTATATTTATGTATTTATGTCCTACAATCCATTTATGGATTTGCAATTGAAACCCAGAAGTATATTTATGTATTTATGTCCTACAATCCATCAACAATTAATTATATTTTATTAATTTAACAAATTATTAATTGTTTGCCCAAATTTTTTTTTTGTAATTCGGTTTTAATATTTTTATGGATTTATTGTGTATTTTTCGTAATTATAATGTATTTATTGTTATTATAATAAAATTATTCCATTTAGTTTATTAAATTAAAAAACTGAGGGCAATTACGTCATTTGGTCACTTATCCTATCAAATCCATCTTCCAAATCCCCCTTTTCAAAATACCATCCAAACACCTCACTAACAAATCCACCCTTCTTATGAGGTGGGGCCACCCTCATTACCAAATACACCCTCGTTACAAATCCACCTTCAAATCCACCCTCATTACAAATCCACCCAAATCATCTCCGGCATCCAAACGGGGTCTTAAGGAGGCCAGATTGGATGACGCCACCACACCCCCAATTCACTATTCGTATTACAAGGAACATGTGGGGCCACATGTCCCTCGAGATTAGCTAGACCTACGTTTATCATAGTAGGACTACCAAGAGATTTTTGTTTTAAAACTGCCTCGATTTTTGTGTTCACACCTTTTTATGTAATGTATTGTGAGAGGATGACCTATCTTGGTTTTTGGGAAAAACACCCCCTAAAGTTAGGATTGAACTAAATGAGAATTATTTGGCTACTTAATATCCTAATTAGAGTATCCACAATGACATGAACAGAATTGAATTACCAAAAGTTGCCACTTCATCTTTTTTAATTACAAAAAAAAAAAAAAACCCCAACTTTGAGGATAGAAAAAGGTTTTTAAAAAACAAACTATTTTATAAACAAAAAACAATTTTTTTTTTTTTAAAAAGCAGTGGGAAAAAAGTTTTTGAAACTATTTTTTTAAAAAATCTTGAAAACATTGTCTCAAGATTGGAGAGAGAGAAAGTTTTTTTGTAATGACAGGTGTACTCGATTGAGGAGATGGATGATCAATTAAATTTCGTTGTTGTGAAAAAGTTAGAGGTAGATGTGGCTTTTCAAGCATCCTAATGACCTAACTAAAATTGGATAACAAAAAGTTGCCACATCAACTTTTGGTTATCCATTTAGAGGATAATAAATAAAAATAGAGCACCATCACTTTTTCAAACTTGGATAACCAAAAAATTGCCATCTCACTTTTTGCAAGCTACAAAAAATAGTTTTTGAAAACTTTTTTTTTTTTACAACACATAATAAACAGCTTGAAAAACATAGTTCAAAGAAAAATTCTAGTTTTGAAAAAGAAAAAAAAACACAGTTTTGGGAAAAACAAAGTTTTGAAAAAAGAATTTACAAATAATTTTTTGAAAATGTTGAAGAGAGAGAGAGAGAGAGAAGAGGGATAAGGTTTTTACCAATTCGTGAAATGATGAGTATACTTGATTGAATAAATATGGAGTCCACTAAATTTGGTTATTGTCAAAATGTTACTCCCTCCGTCCCTTTTTAAATGTGTTGCTTCGTAAATCCAACTTATTAAAAAAACATCATCATTACACCTTTCACATCAACTTTTTCACTTTCCACATCAACTTTTACCTCCACTTTCCAAAATTATCCTTCACCCTTACCCATTAACTTTTTACCCACTAATTTTTCAAAAGGGCAAAATGATAATTCTACAAACTTTTACCCATTAACTTTTCAAAACACACACTTATTAAGGGACAGCCCAAAATGGAAATGTCAACACTTAAAAAGGGACGGAGGGAGTACTAGTTTTGGTTATTCAATTGCCAAAATTTGTTTAGTAGATAAGAGCTTGCTAAGTTTGATTATTTCAATGTGAGCACTTTTTTGAACAAATATTGTTGACCTTAGCTATCTTTTGGTTTTGGTTATGCCATCGTGAATCTCTTAGCCTAATTGTAACCTTTACCTTATAAGTGGAAAGTTTGTGGTTCGAGTTTATGAAGGGACATCGAACCCCTTAGTTATTAACTTACAATGTTGGAAAATAAAAAGTTGGTAGTTTTGATTAATCAAATTCCAAAATTTGTTTATTAGTTAAGAGATTGTTATAATGATTCAGCAAAAAATGCCAACTTTTTGCAACCTTTTTATTTTGGTCAGGTCATTGTAAATATTCTTAATGGACTATCCAACACTACTTGAGGGGATAATATTAGCTAATCTGGATCATTAGGATTGTTACCTCGTGGCTCAATGATCAAAAGAAATAATTATACACTCTTAGTATGATTTATCACACCCAAATCAAACAGTAAAATAAATTATCCATCCCAAAAAAAAACCTGGTTCGTGTAGACTGGGAAAATGCCATAGATTTTCTGGAAAATTCGATTAATTGTGGTACATCGATGACTCAATTTAATTTAAATTTCAAATGATTTTGAACTTTTTATTGCTTGAATTAAAATCAGTATTCGTTATCAAAATGGACGACCTCATCATTCAATGACCCCCTTTGCTAACCCCGTCCCTAATTCAAATTTTGCCATACGTCTAGGGGCACACCCACTAAGTCACATACTAGACAACCACTCATGTGTGGACTTATTTTGAAAACTTTGAATTTACATGTTGTGGATGAATAAAATGATCTTTGAATATTTTTTTAGAGTCTGTTGTGAAAAAAGATTAAAAATCATTTTCTGGGTAAAACCCACAATTGATTCATTAAAGTTTCACCTTCAAGATATGAACCAGCCAAAACTTTTTAACAAACTTCAATCAACCTTTTGATATATTTTTGGCCCTGATTTTTTCAAAACTACATTAAAAAATATTCTTGCAAATCGTTTGAGGCAGATTGTCCATTTGTATCTGAGGTCTTTTGAACATAAAATATGTTTAGAGTGGATGTGTCTTTAGGGTGCAATTCAGCCGCAATGTGTTTGGTATTCTTTTCCCCTTCCATTCCAACCTCTTTCTGGCCTTTCCAGCTGAACTCACGGCATTGATATCCTCGCTGTATGATCCGAGTTCGCGGGTAGATCAGCTATTGATAACTGATAAGCTTGAGATCTGCTTGCATTGCTGGTTCCCGGTGAAGCATTCCTTTGATTCTCTGCCTCTGCGATCTCATGACGATGGTTTCAAGGTCTGGACGAAAACCCTAAGTCTCTCCGTCTTTCTTATTTTCGTTTGTTTCATCTCTTGTTTTCCGTTCTTTGTTTCAATGGTTTCGATGTTTGCTATGCTGATATGATTTTTTTCCCCTTTATCTGATTGTTAGCCGTTTCGAATTGTATGCGGTAAACATGAATATGTTGTTGTAGGGGTACATGTCTGGTCTGTCTCCGTTTCAAAGCTTGTTGGGCTTAGGTCTTAACTCTTATAATCAAGTAAAAAAAGGCTGCTTTTTTATTTTCATCCATATAAATTGGACTGGATAGGGAGAAATATAAACGATTTTTTCCTGAATCTAGCAGTGTTAACAACAAAAAAAACAGATACCACAAATAAAACAGAAAAGATGCTTCCATAGACTGGGAAAATACCATAGATTGCTGCGAAAGAGAAACTTAGATGTGGTAATTGAGAAGGATAATTTCTCTCTCTGTATCCACACACAAATGATCTAGGGGTGAGCTGAGCTAATGACAAATCAGCCTTAACCCCGACCGACTTGGTACGACTTGATGAGTTTTTGGCGGTTTCAACATAAGAAGCATACGCGTGGACACAACATGATACAGACATACGCGGACATGTTATTTCTTCAAAACTTTGGACATTTACATGTTGTGGACACGCTGAATAAAATGTATGTTTTGCATTATTGTCTTTAGAGGTATGTTGTGAATTTATATGAAAGATCAAAAAATCATTTCTATCAAGTTAAGGTAAAACCCACAATAGTATTATTACTGTTATGTAAAACCCACAAAGAAATAGTATTATTACTGTTAAAAAACAGATTCGAAGATATGAACCAGCAATCATTGTTTAAGAATTCATGAACCTTTCATCCACAAAAATTTTGGCCCTGGACAAAGTTTTGAAAACTACATTTTAACTTCCTAATGTGTCCTTGCCCGAAAATGTCCCAACATGTCCACAACATATCTGATAAAAAAAATTTGAAGATAAAATTATTTAGGCGTGTTCGCGCATGTTCTGGGGGTGGTGTCTCGTGTATGTGTAGTGTGTCCATGTCCCTCATGGATAAGTGAAGCCAGTAGGATAGTCCGTGCTTATTAGGTTTCAAACTATAGTTCATTCAGTGATGGTTTCTTCTTATCTGTATTCTTGGATTTCTGGTCGGGGCGGGCTGAAATTCTTTCACGCAATATAACCGATCGACAAATTGTTAAAAACTCTCTATATAAATGATTTATAGTATGAGTGTGGCGACTGCGACTACCCTTTATCGCTATATTATCTTTCAAAGAAATCTAAAGTATTTCTCTCCCATAAGATCTCATCCTAGAGACCCTAACATATCCTCTCTTTCTTCTTCACACCATAGGGACTGGAGTCTGATCTCTTGTAGGCTCTCCAATTGATGATGATGGTGGGCTCTTATTCCAACTGATGACAATAGCATATGCTTTCATTTTTTCTCTCTCCATCTCATTTATGTTTCATATCTCACATTCAAAGGCCGCCATTGGAGTGTGTCTAGTACAGTAGTACCTCTCAAAGTACCCTAGATGAGAGACCCACCCACTCATTCGAATCCTATCGTATTTTGAGAAAAGCTGATCCTGTTGGTTTCTAACAATATGTGGTCAACATCGGTTGCCTGTGGCCCCCAACTCAAAGTTTTCAGACGCATGACAGACCTGAGTAAAAACCAAACCTATCTAAATCAATGCTCACCCCTACCCGCATCCTCCTTCTCTGTCTTTGAGAATTTTGTTTCTAATGTTTTTTAATGCATACATTGTAGCTATGTTGAATTCGTCCGTGCTGCACCTGTATGTGCGTATCTATTTATGTTGGAAGTTGTCCTAATTCTTGGTGGGTCACTTAAACAATGTGTACTTGCTGTAAATATGGACAAAAATCAATTGTGGGCTTTAAGTGGGAATCTAGTAGCATGGAATGCCACAAAGGACCTACAAACATTTAAATCTATGTGAAGGAACTTCTTGTTCGATGGGGTCTTTGTTAGTTTGTTGCATAGTAAAGGATTGGAGAAGGGATTATATGGAGTTCAAGATTTTGAAACTTTTTATGGTTGTTTTCCTTCTATCATGATAGTAGACAAGTTTTGAAGTAACATATTTTCATATTGCTTACTTATAGGATCTTCTGTAGCTGTTGGGCAGCTGGTTGCATGACACTACCCCCCACACAAACAAAAAAATAGTGAATGGTCCTCATTGCAAAGTAACGCCAGAGGATTGTCTAGCTCCATTCTTAGTAAGTTTGTGCATGGGTTTGGCTTGGATTGCAGTCGAGATGCAGCAATCCTTATTTATATCCAACATATCCAACATTAGTTGTGTGGACTTTTGATGGTGTTCTCTCCTCCCCAGCGTCAAAAAATTGAATTTGGTTCTCATTATCCAACTTCAATAGCATTGACAGTTTTTCTCTTGTTTGGATAACCATGTTGTGAAAGCTAATTGGCATCGAAATATGAACAACAAAGATCTACAGAGAGTATCGTAGCCGCTGTGTCTACCCATGTCTGCGACATCAGCAATAGGTGGACCAAAGAGAGCCACCACGTCTACCACACCATCTTCGAGTCAACAATACTTGGCTAATATGATCATTTTCCAGCAGAGGTGCCACATGAGCTGACATGTCACATGGGTTGCTGAGTCAGCGGAACAGTTAGAATATGAATGCACTTTGGCGCTACTGAATATTCCGGAATGTATTTTTTTCCCAGTTTTGGAGCCGTTTCAACTCAAATTTTGGCAAGCAAATTGTCGTTCTTGGGTAATTTGATCATTTTGGATCCTCCTGTGTCACCAGAATCTTGAATTTTTTTTATGCGGAATAGGTGAAGCAAAGATGGAAAGACATCTGCATGAGTTTCATGATTGTGTTGACAACTACCATACCACCCCGATATGGGAGCTACACGATGGAGGACATTCTATATAGCAGGATATGAAATCCTGGATTCGTCCTTGCATAAAAAATCAACTTATTTGTATATTGGTAATGGCTTAATTGGTATTTGTCCCCAATTTGACAAGATAAAAATTGAATGAATCGATCAAGTCGATTAAACCCATGATATTTGAATGAGTTAATTTTTTACGGGTACTCTTCTAAACATGTTTTAAACCAATTGAACGGCTCTGATTATTAGTGTGGAGCCAGAATTGTTGTTGTGTCATTAATTTGAGGTCTCAAATATATGTTCACTTTCAAAGTCAAAGTAAAATTTCCTTCACGAAAACTTTGTACTTTGTAATCTCACTTTGCCCCATTCCGGTTAAACAACTAGCGCATCCATTAGGCTTCTCCCTGTAAACACTTTTTAATTCAGCCCTTAAAGTTTTTAATATTGTAATTGAGGGTCTACTTATGTATTGTAAGTCAGCCCTTGAATAAAAACCCATTTTGAAAAGTCCTCGTCCTTAAATCTCCAGCTAACACTCTTGACTCCACTATCAACAGTACTCCAACTCTAACCATATGAGAGAAAACTTATCCACTGCTGAAAAGCCACTAAATCCCAAGTGAACAAGATATGGTGGTTTGCAGACGTGACAAAATGGGTAAAGGCAATAACAGGATTGCGAATTTTCTAAAGTAGTTTGGTGGCACAAAAAGTTATAAAGAGAGAGTGGGGAATTGGAGAGCAAGATAAAAAGAGAACATGAAAGATAAATCCTTTGGGTGAGGTGTGAGCTTTGTTGATAGCAGCGTTGAAAGGTTTGGGTAAGGGTGTTGGTGATGAAATGGTGACAGGGTTGAT
The DNA here is from genome assembly GCA_016920895.1 of Vaccinium myrtillus. Taxonomy (NCBI): domain Eukaryota; kingdom Viridiplantae; phylum Streptophyta; class Magnoliopsida; order Ericales; family Ericaceae; genus Vaccinium; species Vaccinium myrtillus. The sequence goes on from CM029274.1 coordinate 13,817,951, forward strand.
TTAGCTATGATAGGGAGAGAGAGAGAGAGAGAGAGAGAGAGAGAGAGAGAGAGGGCCCAAAGTTAACTTTGTTTGGGCTAACTCGCATGTCCCAAAAGGTTCGTGTAAAGAACCGTAATTTCAAATATTTTTTCGAAAATAAAGTTGGGGCAATGTGTGGAATTATTTAAAATGCTAGATTGTGGGTTTATGTGAGAGAAGTGGGACTTGTGGACCAAATGGAAACACACTAGAGACATGAGGGGTGTATTGTGTTATAATTTGAAATTTGGGTATATAAGGGACTAAGGGAGAGAAGAGAGAGAAAACATCACTTTTCCCCCTCCCCTCTAGCCAGCCTCACTCCTCTCTCTTCTCTTCCATTTTTCTCTCATCTACTCCACCAAATCTTCAAAAAACACTCCATCTCCACTCAGACCAAGCATAGGTCCGTCATCTTCCCGTGTTTTGGAGCTCGGATTTCCTTGCATTCACTCCGAGAGCTAGATTTTCGGTTAGAGCTTGATTGAAAGTCTAGGACTTGCACATTGGGCTTGATTGGAACTTGATCTCTTGAGGTAGGGATTTCACTCTACTATTTCTAAGTGTTTTTGGTTTGATTGTAAACCAAAACAGTAGTAAACCCACTAGTGCCTTGCCATGTTCTTGAAAAATCTAGTAAACCCACTAGTTCTTGAGTTTTGATCTTTAATCCTCTTTGATCTATGAAATTGATTGTTGAATCCTTTGATTAATTGATGTTCCAACCATTACTCATGCATATTTGTCGGTTGGTAACTAGAAAATCTGAGTTTGGACATTAATTTTGAGTTTTGGGTTGAAATTCCACCCTTTTGGGAAAAATCTGCAGAAAACTAAGTTTGGGCTGGCTTGCTGGAATTCTCGTTTGGATGGCCGGGGGACCCGTTTGGACAGTTTTGACACATTTGTCTCTCCTGCTTTGTTTTGGTTCGGGTCCCTTCCTTTGTACTTGTTCCATTTCACGTCAAATACTTGTAGTCGTACTTGGATTTTCTTCGTCCCACAAATAGTTTTGAAAACAAATATTAAGTTACTAAGTTGGTTAATCTTGGGTACATGTTGGACACACGTCACGGGAATGTGTTAAAAACACGTGTTGATACACGGTGTGAGTAAATGAACGGGTTTTGATGAAATGAATGATGACACTTTGTGTGCGTTGAGAAAATGGATAAGAAATGGAATTGATGTTAAGATGTGATACTAGAGCCACCTTTCGATGCGTCTCTCAGTAGGGGTACACAAGGCCCACGAAACTCGACGAGGGTACATGAGGCCCGCGAAACTCAGTTTAGGGATTGTATTTCCCTTGACGATTGGACATGGACATTGCAAAATAAAAAGGAAAAGGAAACTTAATGGGAATAATGGATAATTATATGTGTGTGTAATGGCGAACACGAAGAGTATCATAAGGAGATTTCTCATTGAATAAACGATGTGTTGCAGATACTTGAATACTTTGATATTACTTGATCCTTACTTAAAGCTTATAAATTCTCTCCTCAACTGTTAGTTTCGTACCTTGATACTTGTGCTTGCTCATGTCATCCATTTTCATTTAGTGATAGTAGATGAGATTTTTCTACTGGGCTAGTGAGCTCACCGTAACATTTTCAGATAATCAACGAGGAGCTTGGGGTGGATGCTTGACACAAGCTGCATATTTTGAAAGCTCATCAGGAGAGTTACTTCATCATCTTGTGGACTTCATTTCTTTTTTAAAGATGATTTTGTAACTTTTTGTATCGAATTCTTTTGATATTCAGAAGAAATGTAATAACTTTTAAACACTTACTCACTTATGCATTTGGGGTATGGGTACCCATATGACTGAAACTTATGTATGACTTTGACTCGTGAGGAGACTTTGGACTTTGACTAATGGATATGTTGAATTATATTTGGAATGAATGATTTTTATCTATGTTCGAAAATTAAGGGCGTGACAATTCGCCACATTTCAAAAAATGAAAATAAAATAAGAAAAGAAGCTTACATGAAGAAATAGGAGCACTTGAATAAAAAATAAAGTACCTTCATATATAATGTTTGGTACTCCCTCCGTCTCAAATTGCTAGTCTATTACATAACTGCGTAACATTTTTCAATTGCTTATATCTTTTTACTGATAATGTTTTCCATAATTTTGAAAGTTTTGTATGATAGTGCTAACTGAGATCTATTAAATAAGATTAATTCATATTGTATATGGTCAACTTGTTCCATTTGGGTCCGATGTGGCATATGGTTGTCGTGTGGTTGGGTGCCAATATAGTTGAGATGCTTCCTCACGTTGTGCAGGGCTGGCCCTAAGGTTTGGGTTGTCCAAGCCCGAGTTCAATCTTGGTTGCCCACTTCCGATTAAGTCCAAAAAAAAGAAAGTTACATTGTACTACTTTTTTAGCTTGAACAACATCAAAAAAATCACAATCAAAATGTAATCCCAGTCATCTAGCTTTATGATGAGCACGATCCGATTCAAAAACAAAAACGTCTTACTGCATTTTTTAAGCAGATTCTTCGATTGCATAATCATACTAACTTATCCGAACTCATTTTCAATTAGGATCATAGCCGACGTAATCTCTCGTATTACAAAAGTAAGTTTTATCAATTTCAACTTAAAAAAACTTCTCGCTATTGAAGCAACTATAACCTGAACTCCTACTTTGTCAAGAGTTCTTCTAAAAAATATAGAATACAAAAATTCAAACTAAAATTATACATAGATAAATGTAAGAACATTGTAGGAGTTTGTTTTGAAGAAAACAAACAAGTTTGCTTTGAAGAAAACAAACAAGTTTGCTTTGAAGAAAACAAACAAGTTTGCTTCATATTATAAATATGATTTATGAGAAAATAATAATAAACGTGTAAACTCGCTCATTTTAAAAAAAAATTCCACTGGTGAGTTTTTTTAATCCAATGTAAGAAAAAAAATCGCTTCTACACTATTATTGTGTTTGTTAAAATGCAAAATTTTTAACCAAGTAATTGAGTATTGTGGGAGTCACTTTCCACGGATCAAGTGGCATCAGTGTAATATTATTGGAAACTTTAACATATTTATAGATAATCCGAGTATTTTTTTTTTTTTGGTTGCCCCTGCCCGGGGGGTTGCCCAAGCCTGGAGGCTTGCAGGGCTTACCCCTGGGCCGGCCCTGACGTTGTGATGCCTTCCCCTTGGTTTCCGTTAATCTTTGTAATTCACTTTCAAAGATTAATGAAATTCTCTTTTGCTTTTCAAAAATATATATTTTGAAATCCATACTAAAAAATATAAGTAGTTGAAAAATGGTAAGCATAGACGTAAAGCCCAAGTAATTTGAGATGGAGGGAGTATATGGGAATGTTAAGGGCTCGGTTAAGAACCAAAAGAAGCTATGGTCTAAATCCATTATTGTTTTCAACCAATCTTAACAGAAGGGTAAAAAAGAAACTTGATGTAAAAATAAAATTTACCTTTTATTTTGATTAATTTACCTTTGATTTTGATTTCTTTTTCTTCGCATAATGTGTTTTATCCACCCTAGGTCGAAATCCTAAAATTTGGGACCCACCAGACGTTTATTGTAGTAGTATGAACTGTTCATCTTACATGGTCCACATAATAATATATGCACGTAAAAAATCACTTAATCGGACAAGTATATAAAATGAATGGTCTGATTCTATTTATAACTTTAAAGTTAAAAGTGTCCATGACCTTCTATTTGACAGTAAATCATAATTTAATTTTAATATAACTATCAATCTGATCAAGATGATTTTATGTACAATTGTACTACTTTGCGGGCCCTACAAGATAAACGATTCAAATTAGTAAGTGTTCCACAAACTGACTTATTAGCAATAGGTCAATGGAACTGGCTTATTGAGTGAAGTTAAGTTGTTGTATTGTGAGGAAAAGATCGGCCTTGTAAAGCCCAATAAGCCAGTTTTGAGATAAGTTAATTTTGTGTAATAGACTCTAAGATTAATTTTCGGTAGGGCCATAATGGGTGGCGGAAACCAAGCTTTTACGTATAACGAAAATGTTGCAGACACAACACTCACATAGGGGTGTGGCCCCATATGAGTCCCACTCCATGTGAGTTTTGTGTTCAAATAATTGTACGTATGATGCATATTTATGTGAAATTTAAAAGAATAAGAAAGGAATTGCAGGTAGCACTGTACCAATTCAAATTAAAAGTTTTATATTTCTGGCAAAAAAAATTAAAAGTTTTATATTGTTCTTAGGCTATATTTGGAACTTCTAGAAAATGAGAGAAAGGAAAGGAAAATAAAGAAGAAAAAAGAGTGAGTATATGGCTATGTTTGGAACTTCTGTAAGTCAGATCTGTTCGTTTGTTCGTTTTGTATGTATATGGATCGGACAAGAGGTCGACATCTCTCTCTCTCTCTCTCTCTCCCCCTCCATGGGCGAACCGAACCGACTTCCAAACCGGGACAAACCGAACCGGGACCGAACCGATCTGTAAAAAGTCGGTTTCGGTTCTATGGTTCCTCCGAACCGGTTTTGCTCGGTTCATCCAAAAACCCCTCCGAACCGGACCGAACCGAACCGGTTACCCCCTAATTCTAACACTCTATTTACTCATTTCTCTTCTTTTTCCTCTCAACCAATGCAAACAAAGCCTTAAGGTATCCAGATATTTTTTGCGAAGATTTGGTAAATTTCAGAAGCCAACGTTGAAACCGAAGTTTGCCACCTCTGTGATGTGATATGAGTTGGGTCTAGAGTTAACGCAAGTTCCAGAAGAGAGAAGGGAAAGGCTTTCGAAAAGCTTCTGATCAATTTCCAGAAGAGGTAAGCCAAGGGGAAGGCTTTGCACGAAATAATAATATGCTGCTTGCTTTTCTGCTCAATTTGCCTCAACCCCAGTTCATTTGCATTTCTCTCTCTCTCTCTCTCTCTCTCTCTCTCATCATGCAGATCAAGTTTGGAGCCGAGGACGATGGATCACCCAGCATTCCGGCATTTGGAGCCGAGGACGATGGATCACCCAGCATTCCGGCATCTTCAGGCGGCTATACCGTCTGCACATATCAACCAATGCAAGGTTTGAACAAAACCATTTTTTGATTTGTTGTTTCTGTTATACAGAGGTAATGATTTTCTCCATCCCACTTTCTTACAAATGCATTCCTAAATTTTTTTTTCCTTTAAGATTACAAACAATTTACAGTGCATTTGTGGGAAAGTTGATTGAAAAAAAATCTTTTCATTTCATTTCACACACACACACACACATATATTGGCGTTTGTTTGATATGATTTTACTGTTTCCTTAGTTGCTCTGCTGGGTAATTCTCAAAACCTCCATCAGAGTAACATCTCGAGGAACACACCTGATTTTACAGAGTTAACGATTGAGAAGGAAATAGAAAACAGGAGGTTAAGGGAAGAGATGGTGAAATCAGAGGCTTTTCACCAGCAAAAGCTTGAGGAGGTGATGAGGAGGAAAATGATGGAAAGGGAGCTGTTTATGCGTAGGTTGGGTGCTGGTGGATTAGGGTTGTATTTGGTGGATCCTCTGCTGCAGACGGATGGGGTGGGTACCAGTGGATTAGGGTTGTCTTTGGTGGATCCATTGCCGCAGCCGGATGTACCGGGAGTTCCATTTCAGAGTAGAAGAGATGGGGTTGGGAATGGTTTGGAAGGTGGAATTGATAGGAGGTTATCGTTGGCAGCTCCGGTGGGCAATCAGTGTTTCAGAGAATTTCCTTTTCAGAGGCTGCCGAGATCAGAGATGGAAAATGGTGGTTCAGTTAAAATTAAACCCATCATTGATTTGAGCAAGGGACTGGTGAGTTTCTAATTGCTTCCGCACTGATTGAATTCAATTACAGGGTTCTTTTACTTCTGTTTCTGGTTATGTTTTACCTTCACTGGTTGAGGATGAGTTTGGTGCCATTTCTTTCTAGTAGTCTCCCCATAAAATGCTTTGTCGGGAATCGAATGATTGAGCTATTTTATGATCCAGCAGCAACACTTTCTGTAGTGAAGGGAAAAGATTACATGTTTCACTCTTGGTGATTAAAGATTATGAGTCCTAAGATGATGATATAGAGCATTTACTTGACTGTTTGTTCAACATTATATCACACATTTCCTTCGTCATAGTTTGCTTGTGATATTATGCTTAGCTATTGCAGAATGAGTTTGGACACCGATTGCTGCGTGACTAATCGTTTTCATGTTGGTTGCATGTGTTTGCATTACATTACTTGTTGCAGTCTTTCGCACAAGTCTTCTTGTTTATTGAACTATTGAGGTACTTTTGCTTTGTTTACCACCATTAGGTGATGAGTTGAAAAAATATATGTTTCAGCCATCATGACAGTTTGTGAAGCCTACGATGATGATATGGAGCATTCATGGGCATCTATTGTTATGTCACGTATAGATTTGAATAGGCTCATAAGCTCCTTCATCTTAGGAAACAATGATTTTGCTAAAGCTGTAGTCAAGCAAAGGCTAATGCAACATTGTTTCAAGTAGTTTCTATTACTTTGTTTTTGCGTTGATAAGGAGAGAAATTAGTTAAATCCCATTTCTTTTACTTTCTTCGAGCAAAGGTTATGTTAGTCTTTGTGATTTTCAATCCCCCCAAAAGTTTTTTTTTTTTTTTTCTCCTGCTTACATTCACTAGGTTCTGTTTTTTACTTTCCCCGACTGACATTTTGTATGATTATGTAACCAGATTAGGAAATTTAAGGATTTTGAAGACTTTTAGTGTGGCTTCCAATATTTTGATGCAACCATTTGTAAGTCAAGGTCCTATTTGTAAGTCCGGCCAGGAAAACTTATGTGTGATATCCACTCAACAAGAGAATAATTCTTGATTATAGTAATTATTTCATAAGATTTCTTTGAGCATTCATGTTGTTAAATGAAAGGGGAATGGTAGATGTCTGTAATTTATATGAATATGTCTTTACATATGGAGACTAAATCTACCTTAAAGTTGAGATACATTACTAATAAGGGTGCAGTGATCCATTCTTCGTGCGCCCACTGTGCATGTTGGTGTAAATGATGACTTTCCGGCTAATGGTATAGGATTCTTGGCTTTTCTAGCTGCGGGGAGTGGTAATCATGTAAGGATGTATTGTTTTCATGCCTTTTCCGAAGCTTGAAATTCACAGCTCTTCATTTCGTCCATTTGCCAACCTAGAAGGGGTAGCTTAATTTGTTTTCTTCTTTCTATGTTGCTATTGGTTTTCTTATATTGTTAACGAACAACTCCAAGAAGTGGTAGCTCAATTTGTTAGAGAGGATGCAACCTAAGGCTAAGCATTTAATATGTCAAGATGGCCCCTCACGTCTAATCCCGACTCTCCTTTGGAGTTCATTTTTATGTGTTAGAACTCATTCAATGTTTCGGTTCCATTTTCCATGTGTTGGTGAAAAGATTGGAATTTCAGGACTCCACTGATGTTTGGTTTCGGTCTTGTAGGAAATAGAGACCTTTCATCCTTTTCAGTGAACACGGGAAAGAAATTTTGTTACTTTTTGTGTGTTATGTTTATCCTAGTTATAATTAACAGTTGATCATGGAAGATTTCGGTTGTTTGAAGGCAGTTGTTTAACTGTGCTTAAGAAACTTAGCATGTCTTTTACGGAAAATTTTGGCTACTTCTTGTGTGTTATGTTTATCAAATTTCCGCTTTACCACCTCATGGTCTTAACTGTCAGTCATCTTCCTGATATCGTCGTGATTTTGGCTGATTGCTAACAGTACCGTTATTTATTGTATGCAGGTTAAGCCTTCCAACTCAAGTGTTGCTGGGATAAAGCGGAAATTTGAAGAGCCAATACCTCAAGCTGTAGAGGAGGATACTCCCTTAGTTAATTTGAGGAAGAAGGCGCAGAAGGAGTTTAGATGTGCTCTCTGTCAAGTGACTGTCGGCTCTGAGATGGATATGGAGGCTCACTTGAACGGAAGGAAGCACACGAACTTGGTTAATACGACGGAGAAGGTGCAGGAGGAGTTCAAATGTGCTGTCTGTCAAGTGACTGTCGGCAGCGAAAAGGATATGGAGGCTCACTTGAACGGAAGGAAGCACAAAGACTTGGTTAATTTGAGGACGAAATGGCAGGAGGAGTTGAAATCTGATCTCTGTCCGGTGACTGTCAGCTGCGAGAAGACTACGGAGGCCCATGACGTGAATGAAAGACCTAAGGAGTCGAATACTGACTTCAAATTTTACTGCAGAATGTGTGACTTTGGGACTATGAGCAAACAACTGATGGCAGATCACCGGATGGAAGATATGCACTGGACCCTGTTGCAGCAAAATGGTGGTTGTGTCATTACTATAAAAACCACGTCTGATGACATTGAGTACGCCGGGGAAACTGAGTAAAGAGGAAATGTGATTGTTAAAGATCGAGTTTGAGAAAGCGTATGATTGTTTAGATTAGAGTTTCATTAGACAAGTTCTCACTGTTACTAATTTTTCTACTCCACTTTGTGCGCAGTATACTTGTCTGTACATATTCCAAAGCTCGCAATAGACAAAAATTTCGCATGTGTTCTTCGCTGATGACCTCCTTTCTGGGGAAAGTCTATGGCTACTGCTGACATTTTCAATTCTCAAAAGCTTTTGTGATTTGTCACGGCAAAAGATCAGTCACCAGAAATTCAAAATCTTGCTTTCGGCAAAGCATCGCTCCAATTTACTCTCCATTTTATAGGTTTCTAAGAGTAAAGATCTAGGCACCTATCTTTGGGTATCCAATTTTTCGATTCGAGGTGTAACATAAACCATTTCCTGCAGACTAAAATGTAATTACACAATTAAATTTCGAAATCTTCTATTTTTTGGTGTCCAATATGTGTTTTCTTGGCTGATGTTTTGGCTTATCTGAAGGTGATTTTAACCCAGTTTTGACATTGCAATGCCCCCACTTAAGTATTCGCTTTGAGCCCAAAACCCTCGGGGCCAACTCTCAGTGTAAGAACTCATAATAATTAGTACCCAATATGGTCTCTTTCAATGCACAAAAAATATACTAGTACATGATATTGTTGGAAAAATAGGATATTGTTCAATTATTTTGGTGCGCCTAAATATGGACAAAAAATCCATTGAGGAATGAATGAGAAATTGTCATTCAAAGATGGGGCATTTTCAATGTGTGAATTGGATTTTTGCTACCGGGCTTTTGGATTGGACTTAGACCATATTATTTTGGGCTTGTAATAAACTTATTTAGGCCCAACTAGTCCAGCAGCAAACCAGAAGCAGTTTGCTTCACTCTGGTATTGTAGGAGCCGGTTTGGGCAAATCAAGAGGAGATCATCTTCTTTCTTTCCACCACAGCTGGACCTCTCCCCATCATCTTCTTCAATGCAGTTGGTTGTCTGCCCAGGTGTTGATCATAGTAGGTCATGCATGACCTTGGCTTTCTTGTTTCCAACTCAGATCTTTTGCCTATATAAGGGTAGCCCTGCATGAGTTAAAGATACACCATCATCCCATTACAAAAAGTTGTGTTCTTCAACTTTGCATTTTTAGCATTTGGTTTTTCATCCGTGAGAGAGTACTACGCACAGAAATTCAATTCGAAGCAAGCTTATTAGTGTGGTGCACACTAAGCTTTCAACCGTTGTATCCTGGGAGACGGACGTCGATCAAAACCTCTAGCACCCCGGTGAGGCGGCGAATCTGTTTTAAGGACACCGTGTGAAACACGGGCCTCGGTTTGTGTATCCATATTTATTTTTAGTATTTTTCAGATTATGGAAAATGTTTTAGTTCATGGTTTTATGTTTAAACAACCGGAATAAGATTTTCTATACACTGTTTTATATCGCCTGATTGCAACAATCTTTGAAAAGATTCCAACAGATATTAAGCTAATGTTGCATTCTGCAAGTTTGTAATATAACACATTGTTCTATAGTCCTCCCGATGGAGTGTCGAATTTCATTTAAGACTGTGAAAGGAATCTTATATTCTACGTGAGCCAGCGATCTGAACCAACGATCTGATCTTAGACATAAGAAAGCAATAAGTGCTTGTCCTCCAAGACCTTGAATGTTCGAATCCCGCAGAGAACAAAACATTCTAAATTTTGGGGCCACTGGAGGGTTTGTCTGGTTGTTATCTTCAGTCTTCAGGGCCTCAGAAATTAGTTGATCAAAAGCTGGTCCATACATCCCGTCATAAACAAATTAAAAACAATTATGGTCAATAACAAATACCCAAAAAATAAATTAGTTCGATTACATTAAAACATTATTTTAAATATATTTTTCTAACATGATGTTCAAGAGGAGCTCTGAATGATGCATGGTTCTGATCCTTTAAGTGTGTCAAGAAAGGCCCATAAAAGATTTAACAGAATGGGTCTCTTTAGAGTTTAGGTCATCCTTTCTCACATAATAACCTTTTGCTCACCCCCCACAAAATACAGAAATATGGGGATTCTTTGATTGGGACCAAAGCAGAGGATAGACACCTATCCCAGCTTCACAAGAAAAGCACATAAAAAAGAAGGCACCAGGTGTGAAGAAAGAACTTGATGCTCCCAAAGCTTAATTATGTATAGGGAAAAAAAAAACGGAAAATGCTGGGCCGGTCCCAATTTTGGGAGAGAGTCTTGGGCAGGTCCTGCCACTTATTCTTGGGTCCTGCCACTTATCCGTTTGAACAATTAACACTTATTTGTTTTAACAGTTAACATTGCACTTTCAGAATACTGTTAATTGTGGATTTTGACAACAATTAACAGTGCTAATTCCGAGAGTGCAGTGTTAATTGTTGAAACAAAAAGTGTTAATCGTTGAAATGCACTGTTAGTGTTAACAATTAACGGTGCATTTTCACAATTTACAGTATTTTGATACAACAATTAACACTGCACTTTTGGAATTAGGACTGTTAATTCTTGTCAAAATTCACAATTAACAGTGCATTTCCACAATTAACAGTATTGGGAGGAATTAAAGAGCAATGGATTTCCGTGTGTAATTTTAACAGTGCATTTCCACAATTAACAGTATTGGGAGGACTTAACGAGCAATGGATTTCCGTGTGTAATTTTAACAGTGTATTTTTCCGTGTGTGGACTTAATGAGCACTGTTAATTCACAATTAACAGTGCATTTTTCCATGTGTAATTGTACCAGGACTTGGTGAAGTATGAGCCATTGCTCACAGGACCGGCCTCTAAAAGCCCCAAAAAAAAAACATGAAAGAAATCGGCCCGAGCTAAAGTTCGATTTGCGGCCGCTTCAGGTTCCGGAAATTTACAAATATTAGGGGCCCTTAATATTTTGGTACCTCTTACAATAGTCCAACAAAAATGACTCATCTTTAATTTTCGCTTTAGGCTCTCGAGAAAAGTCAGGGCCGACTCTGAAAAAATTTAGCAATGCCCTTCCAGAACTACAGGCCCAGCTTTGGATTCCTTCTCCCCACGAAAATGACAAGATTCAGAAAAACATACTCGAAGCACAAAGAGATAAAGAAAAGCAATGTCCACTAACGGCGTTGTCATTACCATTTGAAGTTCCAAATTGTTTACTCAAATGCTTCAAATCATTGACCAAAATCCCACCATGAAGATTATAACTAAATTGATCTGATCAACTCAAAATTTCAACTTTATAAAGTTGTCTAGATATAATTTCGAACCATAAAATATTGGTTCATAAAATTTTAAAAGACCATCGCTTTGAGAGAGGTTAAAAATAGGTAGTATCGGGGGCTCTGCTGTCCCATTAGGAACAGTAGGCCTTGCCAACCCATCTGAGCCGTCCATCCGCGGTTGATCCATCTGGCAATCAACGGTTGAGGTTCACAGACTATCTTCAAGTAAAGAAAGTCTATAATTCATTTTAAATCTGAACCATCCAAACCATTTGGACGGTTCGAGTTGGAGTTGGCAGGACCTGTTGACTCATGGGGACAGCAGAACCCCCCGCTCACGCCTCTACTAGCTCTCATGTACTTAATTCTCACATCTCAGAATCACCAAAAGAGAGTGACGACGGAATTTTTGGTGTATAAATTGCTACAAATTGAATTATGTACAAAATTTATCTCACTATTCAATAATTCACCTATCATTATCACCCATAATTCGAAAACCTCCCACCAAATCATTCTGGTCAAATCAAAATTCCTTCTTTCTAAACTAATGGAATATCTGTAAAGCACAGTTCTGGTTTGCAAAGTGCACTGACATTTAAAATCCATAAAAGCCATAGAAAATGGCAAAATTTAAGCTACTCACAAAGAGTAAACAAAAATGGGTGGATATGCCACTATCCTCCTTTAAACCAGCATCACACTCATTCCTTTCCCCCTTTCACAATGGAAGCATCTGGATCAAACTTTTCCAAAAGGAGCCACACACACATATGAAGGTGCTAAAGGTATAATTATTCAGTGCTCCCGGCGCACGGTCACGTGCAAGGACGGAGGCTATAAGGGGACAGGGTGCCACCCCGGGTCCCAAAAAAAATTACTTTTTGTATTCCAAAAACAATGTTATTCTATAAATTGCGTATAATATTTTTGGATAGTAAGCATGTTGAGGAGCGATTAATTAATGAAAACATGTAATTTTTTGGTATTAAGTAGCATATGAAAATATGTAACTTTTTGGGTATTATAAATAACGTGTACTTTTTTATAGTAATTACTCCGTTTGTCTCATAAAGATAATCTATTACCAAAAAACGTAATTTTTGGATAAAAACTTCTGCACTTCCGTGCCTAATTTTTATGTTTCTTGACATCAAATTAAAGAACTAACTCAAGTTTTTCATTTGGTGTTAAGAAATTTTATAAATAATGCAAGAAAGTATTTTATTTTTATCCAAAAATTGCACGTCCTTTTGTTCTAGGTTATCTTATGGGACAGAGGAAGAACATTAATTTTGGGTGCCAACTCCGATTTAAAATCCTGGCTCCGTCCCTGGTCACGTGGTGCTTCGGAACACTCCAACATCACACATTCTCATAGGATCCATGGCAAATTGTATGAACCTCACATAAATGTGTGGTGCTGGAATAATCCAGAGCACCACGTGACCGTACTTCGAGACTACTGAATAATTACTCAAGGTTAAGGCATCTCCATCTGGGTCCCTTCTGCCTGAATAGTGCCTATAAATTCAGGAAGCACCACAGTACCCCAAAATTTTGTGTCACAGAGAGAAAAGCTATAACAACTTGATTCTTTGAAAGCTTATGCACTAAAATTCAGAAGTCCCATATGGGTCATGCCAAGAGTCCGTCATTTTCTCCAACAAGACAATGGCTTGTGCTGCTGTTGAGGCTTCTTGTAATGGGAAATGTCATGTTTTGTGGGGTAAAATCTGAGGGCCAAGCACAAACAACAGGCAATGTTCCGGCGCCGGGGTTGCTCTGTATTAGTGAGTGTTACACCTGTCCTGAAATATGTTCACCCCCACCATCACCGCCGCAGTCAAATCCACCAATAATATCGCCACCAGTTCACTCCTCACCCCCACCACCAGCATCTTACTTGTACAAATCACCACCACCACCACCACGACGATCCCCACCACCTCCGCCTCCTTCACAGCCTTACATTTCATGGGGTGCCAATCCTCCACCACCTCCTCCTCCTGTTTACAATCCTACAGGCCATGCCCCTCCAAATGGGGGAACTATCCTTATTACTACTTTTATGAGTCGAAAGCTAATTCTGTCTCTCCTCTGTTGTCGTTGATTGGTACGGTGTTACTGTCCTTTTTCATTGTCAATTGTATTGGCAAAATGGTTGCAGATTAAGGTGTTACAAATGGTAGCTAGAATATAAAAAAAAATAAAATAAAAAGTTCAAAAAAGAAACCTTACTACTGTTGAATTTCTACCATATTATTTGTCAGTTTTCAATTGTTTTCTGTGTTCTCATGATAAAAGCCGGTATGCTCATATTGCTGAAGCTTTTGTATGCAAGTTGTATATATGTTCGGTCGAAGGTGAAATCTTTATGATCTGTTGCCAAACTCGTTCAAATTTTAAGAGCTCGAGTATGTATCAGAAGGAAAAAATAAAAAAATAAAAAATCCTCGTTCATGTACAAGACCGAATCTATTCTTCTTTAGTTACCGATTAACTTTGGTTTAAGAAGATGAGAAAGTGTCTCTCTTGTTTAGATCTGTAGGAAGGTGTATTTCTGGGCTGTGAAAGTTCGATCAGAGGGCCTCTTGGTGTATATTGGATACATGTTATGTGGTGGTGTTACTTTAGATCAGGGGTGCAGTCTGAGAGGAGAGGGCCGAGAAGAAAACGTCCTCTTTTTTGCTGTTATAACTCAAAGTGTCCGGGTTTGTGCACCTCGATTAATCTGAAAGCCATATGCTATTATTGCAGGGGAAATGCTGATAATAAAAGAAAACGATAGGTAACGTAAAAGGGTTTAGGGCGCATACCGTATGAACCAGCATTTACAGATATAACGAATGTCAATTACAAGGTCGTAGCCCATGATCGGAAAAATTTCGGTCATGGCCAATATTATTTTGTATCAATAGCTAAACCAGCAGAAATCTAACAAACCAAGACTACTTTCCTTCTTAACCAGAGTCAAGATCCAAAAGTGTGAAAATATTAGATCCATCGAAGATTTCCAGTCTTAGCAACAAGCCTTTAGGTGAAGACACAAACCGGTTGGACGAAAGGACACAAACCGGTTGGACGAAAGGGAACGCAGACCAAATTAATAAGTCGTCCTTTTTTCTACATATATTTCTATATCTACAATAGCAGTTAGTATTTTGACTTGCGAAATTTTGATAATTTTCTCTTAGTCCTTACAAAATAAATTTTGCTATACCATAATCCTCTAAACTCAATAATTTTGCATTTGAACTCTTGATATCAGATTCATGCATCCCCAAGTACATGAACGAATCGAAAGGCTTTGCCACAAAACAAGGACTAGTCATAAAACGCACAACAATTAAACAAGACTCATGAAAACCGCATGCTATTCATGTGCCAAATCGAAGTAAGATGCAAAAACAGAGCATTCAACCTGAAAATTATTCATCACAGAAAGACGGATATTGATTCCATCCAACAGAGAAATTCAATTGGAAATTTCTTTATTTAATTTCTGGGAGGCCAAACAGCACTAGCAGCAGTAGCATCAAGTTTTAAGAGCTGCACCAACTTTAACAAGTTGCTCCAGTGATTTCAAGATCTGTGGCTCTGTCATGCCTTCTAAACGAATCCCCCTCTCAACACCCATATCTGTTAACAAATTGAATGTATCATAATGAATTTAACGACAAAAAATCTCAATAAAACTAGCAGATCTGTGGTACAAAAGCGGAAGTTTGTACATAAACAGACTGCATCATCAACAAAAATGAAGTTGGATCACATATGAAGATTACGTATAACGGTAACTACGTTTCTGGGGGGGAAATCAATCTACTCATATGTACACCAATAACCGTGTCACCAATACATG
Source organism: Vaccinium myrtillus (assembly GCA_016920895.1). Lineage (NCBI taxonomy): Eukaryota > Viridiplantae > Streptophyta > Magnoliopsida > Ericales > Ericaceae > Vaccinium > Vaccinium myrtillus. Next base: position 13,833,450 of record CM029274.1, read on the forward strand.
ACAAGTACGGGCTGGTGAATTTGCAATCTACCCTTTAGGCTGCATAAGAACAACAAAGTGCAGCAATATTATCTACAAAGCCCAACCAAGGACAATTTGTGATATCCATAACGTATTATGTGTTCTGGTCTACTTCACTGTTGACAAATTGCTAGGGTAAGAATTAGCAGATTCACTTTGTTACCAAAAAGGCATCTCTAAAATGCTTAAATGCTAATTGCCATAACTCAGAAACATGTGACTGGATAACGTAAAAAGAAATCCTAAATACAGCTCAAGGAAATGGAAACGAATAAATAATCCAAGTGCGTCATTAATATGGGTTGCAATCAAATGATAACTGCCAGAACAAGAACAGAAAAGGGAAATACAAGACTGGGAGTCTCGGAAGCTTGAGAAATCTTGAGGGTAGAGGTGACCTCAGAAGGCTGTAGCTACCTCATTAGCCTCTCTAACAATCCAACTACAGTACAAATAAAGAGTGGAAACCAACACTAAGATTTCTTAGAAGTAGTGCATGGTGCTGGTGAAGATAACCTGTAGCCTAGGCATCACAAGTTGTCCCAATATAAATTTTACCTTAAACCACCCATTAACATAAACATTGAGAAGATGGTTTCAAATGGAACCTTCAAAAAGTTCTTCAGAAAAAAGTACAACAAAACATACTTACTGTCATCTTTGCTTAGGTGTGCAAGTATCCATCATATACAATTCAGCACTACAACATCAGCATTTAAATTAACCATACAAACTGATTATCCTATTTCATCACCTTACCAAAACCCTTACATTTTATCCTCACCGCTAAAACCAATCAATGTGTCAGAACATCTCTACGAAGCAGATTACCATGAAAATGTTACGCAAAACACTAAAGAATACCATGAGAGCTGTACATCCAAATACACGCTGATTCATTATTAATAATTTCTCCAAGCACTTTATTTGAAGCTAGTTTCCGTAACTCCCCAAGACACTGAGGCTAGGGAGTTAATCCTGGGAAGACCCGCATGGGATCTGCATTTTTTTGTAATGTTTCTTCTTGTTCCCTGAGATCACATTTGTCTTTCCAATGGGAGTGCACAATCCAAATAGATTGATATTCCTCCACACACACACACACAAAATGTTATTGCTAATTCAATCTCATGGGATTAACCACATCACCTCATCCAAGGGTCCAAATTTATGGTCTCCTTTCGAAATAGTACAAATACTCCTGAAAATGATACTAACCTTTTGAAAATTAATGTCATGGTACTGTAGTCCAACCCCCAAACCCCTACCTGTCTGCAAACATTGGCCTAAATTTAATCCAAGTCTGATGGAGGAGTTTAAGAGATAAGCAACCATACCTCTCCCAACACAATCACAGTGTAGCAAAGACTAAGACACCATTGTTTAAGC
>CM029274.1:13835859-13854604 GCA_016920895.1 Vaccinium myrtillus
GCTTATGTTAGCGCATAATAAAAATGGCATATGCCTTGAGGCGGATGCAGGATTTGTGCATAGCAAAGGTTCTAAAACTCGCTAGGAGGGCAGCCAGGCACCTTCTAGCTTCCAGGGCAGAGTACTCGGCGCCTAGTCGGGCAATTGGTCGGGATAATCGGTCTAGTCGGGTTAGTTGGGCTAGTCGGCGAGGGGCCCTCTAGCGCCTAGGCGGCGAGCACTTGGCCTTCCAAACCTTCTTTTAGAACACTGCTGATAGCAGTGAGCCCAACCACAGGTATTTATACAGTAATAGGTCTAAGTTTGTGTGTATATATGGAGCTATCATTTTACATGTGATCATAAAATTGTTGATAACTTAGAATTATAGGGAGTTTTTTCACACATATATACTTATTTTAAGATTTTTTTTCATCCACTGGACTTGCACAGGCCAATCTAATAGAATTTTCTAAATTACCTAAATAACTAGTACACTTAAAAAGAATATATATAGTTGTGCAAGGCCTGGGCACCACCTTCCGTCTGCCCCTGTGTATGCCTCTTCCAAGGAATGATAAGACCAATTTACTAGGTACCCTATTTGACAGACCATCAAGGGGCTACAACAATATATGAAAGCAATAAATGATGAACTACTTGGCAGTTTGGTCAATTTGAATGACATCAAATGTGAAAGAAGAAAATTACAACAAAATCTAGAAAGACAAAGAACAACGCACTGAAGCATCACTTATCAAAACCACAATTAGCAGCAAAAGAACTGACGAAGTTTTTGACAAATTCATGCGGCCCAGAATGTTCAACCGAAAGTAATAACATCAACTTCATCCAAAGTTGCTCATTCCAATAACCATTGGTATTAACGCGTAATTTTTTAATTATGATTAAGGTGAATTGTTCAAGTTTGAGTTTCAGACTTCCAGTCAATATGCCTCCTGTATGGGATGCTTTTATCATACTAGGGAAACAATGGTTTTGTACTACACACAAAGAATCAACAACAATAAGACCTTCGCAATGTACTTAAGCACATAATGACTAATCCGCAAAGAAGTTCACCAAGTGCTGATGTCATCATCTGTGCCGAGTCGCGCTCGTGGAACAGGTTAACCTCATGCGATCAAGCAATAGTTGCTGAGAGCACATGGGCGAGGGAGCCCTTTGTCCGTGGAGAATCTTTTGGTGCGAGGACACCTTAAGGTTGTGCCAATGAGGCAGGACTTCGCCATTTTGGCAATATCTTGCCCTAGGTATGGAAATGTCTTGTGTTTTACCTCATTAGGTAGCCACTTGGAACTTCTTAGTGACAGCCAGGTCTTGCCGCGTGGCTGGGTCTCATCCAACCAGAGGCAACCTTGGAGCCAAATGGTGGGCTCCAACAGTGTAGAGTTAGCCTGACAGCCAAATGGCAAGTGGAGTCAATACACATATCTGCATTACTGCAAACGCCTGTCCTCAAGTACATTGGGTGCACTTGCATATCACTCGCACATGTGCATGTAATGAGGAGTCACATCCTTCAATGCCAGGCGTACTTTTGAGGTGAGGAGCCTCTTCATTGCACGGCTTATCAAGGAGAATAAAGAAAGGTCAAAAAGTCACAAAGAAAGGTCCTGTCAATTGTCAAAACACTTTTTTGAGGTCGCTTCCCATGGTTGACACAACATGCCCCCATGCTACGGTTACGTAACTTAGCCTCCTTCCTTCTCAATTTGCATTGAAAGATTTCATGGATAGAGAGAACTTTTGTCCCAACATGGTCGTCCTTAAAAAGAAATAGGGCCATAAATTCCCACTAATTGGTAGGAGATAGATTGAAATCCATTTTATTCTGAGCTTTTGGAGACTTTGATTCAGCTTTGTGTGGCACATGAAACCATGTCTAATTACACAATAGGTAGAAAACTAAATCCACATTTTTCCTCGGACAGAAGGTAACAGAAAAATCAGTACCGTCCAACTTACAACACACGCCACACAGCATGCTGCATACATGTTCTCGTGTGTCTTTGGCATGTCGCGTGTCCCCAAAGTGACCGAAACGGATATGGCAAGCAGTTAGGAGTGTAAGTGCTTCATAAAGTTCCATGCAAGTTTGGTAAAAAAATTTGTAAACTGAGATGAAGCCCGAAGAAACGACTTGCTAATACTTCAGACTCCAATACGGTTATTAAACAGGTTGCATACAATATGGGAAATCTAACAACACATAAACATGTGATTGTGTATGCACGCGGTCACAAAAGATTATAAGGGCACAAATTTTGCAGACAGGTTATTTGCAGTGTACCTCAGGTTTTGGTAAGTAAGACACTTGTGTTTACGCCATTGACACCCACTTGCTTCTTAGGGGCAAATCAATGTGTTGCCCTCTCGTCACAGTTTGAGATAGTCTCAAATTGAATGGTTAGGTTACAAATCAGTAATCCCCATCTAGATTTGCTAAAAGACTGGCAACCTAAGGAGCTACTTGACTCTACTCATTGCTTTTACAACCGATTAAGTGCAGGTGATTTAGTGAGATATTGCAAGAAATTGGATCATAAATGAGGTCGAAAATGATGAGATATGGAGAGAAACAGGACTCTCTAATCAAACCAAAGTCCAAACCAATCTTGTTTCTCACCAAAGACACTGAGATTTCATAAGAAACAAAATTGACTGGTTTTGTTTTCTTTATGAACTTAGTAACATAAACACATAATCCTTCAGTATGGCCATTCGCTCCTGCTCCCAATCCTCACATTACGCTCACGCTCTCAACCTCGCTCTTGCGAATTGAAATAGTTTGGGGTGTTTTTGAAAGGCGCTTTCATGCCTTCTCTCATGCTCCTATTCGGGCACGCTCACCACATCATGTGACTTAGCATATGAAAACAAAAGCATTTCTTCTATTCTTTGCAGAAACAACGAAATTTGAAGAAAACAGAAGGCAATAATCAATTGAGAGGTATATATGAAAATGCATAAGGTGGGATTTGTACCGTATCTGGCCCACAGCTGAGGCTCAGTTCCAGTGCATTCACGGATCAGTATTGGCAATTTGGGGTTTAACGTCTTCAGATCCTTGTAATTATTCTCCACAAATGCTCTGCCAACATGGGGATTTCAAGGTGGGGAAAGTCATGCACGGATCTAACTAGCTCAAGAACACCAACAAGAGAGAGAGAAGAAGAACCTGGTAGATGAACTGGCAGGCGAAGTTTGGCAGAAGAGGATACGAAGCTCCTTGAGATTACGAGATAGATTACTCCTCCATGCCATTATTGTTTGTCTCTGCTAATGTTCCTGTCCCAATCCAAACCCTAGAAATGGTGAGCTAAATTTATCCCCCGTTTCCTGAGCTAATTCCCCTTTCGCAACGCACACGACCCCCAGAATTTGATCAGACGATCATGCCCCCGCAAAAAAACAAGGGAGATTAGGCTCTGTTTGGATAGATTTTATGAGATAAAATCTAGTTTTTTTTTTTTAGAATGTGGTAAAATCACGTTAGTTTCTCAATTGATAAAATCGAGATTTGGTAAAGGTGTTTTCCCAATGATTTTATTGAGATAAAATCTAATTTTGATAAAATCTAATTTTGCTAAAATCAGTTGAGAATACTAGATTTATTAAAATTAGCCGAAAATAAAAAGGAGATTTATTTTCCTCCCAAAACAAGAGGATTTTTTTTTATTTTATTTTACTTTCTTTTCCACATGTTCCAAAGAAACCCTTACCTTTTCATTGTAAGAGTCCAGAAAAATGTCCAAATTATGGTGTGGGCAGCAATTGTAAGTTGTACCATGAAATATGCAGACAATTCCCCATAGACCTTGACCAAAAAAAGAAAAAAAGAAAGAAAGATGAGACTAATTTATGCTTAAAAAGGGTTAGAAGATTCGACTTGGCGAATTGCAAATTTTGTGTAAATTGTTTTGCAACTTGACCCTTAGCCCTTAGGGTGGGGGGCATGGGCTTAGATTTTGGTGTTTTTTTTATTTTGTTGTTGTTTTCTTTTAATTCTTTTTAGGTTTGGTTAAATTTTCATATCACATCATTTGAATCGAAAGAAATCGGAAAATTGTAACATTCAAGAAAAAAGGCTCTCTTGCCTTGAAGACAAGTCATCTTTAGTGATTTTTTTTCAACTCCATTTACATATGGTACTTTTTTTTTCCCGATTTCTCTCTTCAAACGGGATGACGTAGTAATGAAAAAAATTGACCCTAATCTGATAAACATTCATAGGGCTGTTCACACTCCACGGTCCGGAGTAGCCTAAAGGCCCCTAGCCAAGGGTATGAATGACTTTGGCTGCTAATATGATGCAAAAAGATTGATGAACAACCCTGCAATCCATTTCAACCCATCTCGCCTAAGTGGTCTATCCTCCTGAACTTAGTTTTCTGGATTGAGCTTGTGGATTCAATCGGGTAGAACATAATCGATATTTCATAGTAATCAAACTTGCTAACAAGTATTAGCATCCTATCGTTATTACTGGAGACTTAGCTTACAAAAAATCGGTAACCCCCATTGTCATTCCTAATTACATTGTCACCAAGTAACTAGAGAGCTCGTCAAAATGTCTCAATCAAAGAAGCAGACAGAGGTATCACGGTCAATGAATCAAAATATACAAACATCGCGCAAGTAAAATTCTACCTAGTGATTCGATAGCATATGCTTTTAACGAAAAGAGAGAGATTTCATAACCCAAAGAGGCATTGGAGAATTGACTTACGCAACCTTCTGCACAAATAGACATTAGCCCCAAACGAAAACTAATATTAAAACAAACAAAAAGAAAAATCTCTCAAGAACTTAAAGTAGCAACAGCTTAATAAGGGCAAAAATTACCAAAGACAGGCCAATGTAGATGTGTATATAGCAGCAAAAAGAGAAGAAGAAGAAGAAGAAGATGAGTACAATGAGACCAATTGAGATTGTTAATGGTATCGACAGACTCCATTGTCAGCTCGGCTGAAGTTGAGTTATTGACCAATATCTAGAACTCCACAGTCAGCAGGGAGCCACCACTGCTGCTGGTTTCTTGGACCAAAGTGTCGTTGGAGTTGTTAGACCCAACAAAATCTGGAACTACGGCAAATCCTGACGACAGGAGAGCCACGGTAGCTGAATCTCCACCGCTCATCACTGCCTGCATCGCGAGTATGTCAACCGCTGTGTACACTATGAGTGAGCCTGATGCAAAATATAGAACTATGTGCATTCACTTTTCTTATTTGCTAATCAAAAGAAATAGTTAGATTAACAAATAAATCAAAAAGTATAAATATACAGGAAGAGACAGCACGTAAGTACGAGATACCTCAATGGATCGGGGCAATTTTGAAGGGTGGTCAATAGGTAAAATTTGAGTATAAACTAGTAGTACCCTATGTGAAAAGTGAAAGCCAGCGGGTCAGCTGACTCCTGTTGTACCTTTGTGGCTCCACCACTGGACACATTGCAGTCAAACCATACAAACGAGAGCTCCAAGTAGAGGACTACTCACAGTTGGATGAAGAAGAGAAACACAGTTGGCACGATCTTGGCCCTCGGGGATGTGGACCATCTCTTGCATCGGCCCACCATGAGATTACTCGTCCCACTCGCTCCTCAGGTGCTCGTTTCGCAAGAAATCAAACGGGCGTTGCGGTGATATAGGCATCGAAACAGATGTTGTCGCACTAAAGATAATCCCCGGCGGTTCACCAGGGTTACCCATGCTTTTCTGAATCATCAACCTCGTATGTTCCCCTACATTTCCAACTTCAACCAGCTGCCACGTGTGCATAGTAGCACAAACCCCAGCACAGAAGTTGCGAGTCATGCGTTGCGCCGATTTAACCATGCTGCTCCAACCAACCTGAGTAATTACTGTGGATAGAATTTTGTTATAAGTTAATCACATAAAGATACATGAATGTGCATTCCCAAAAAATCCTGCCTCCTATCCCTGTGCACTTTCAGCCACAAAATCATACTTAGAAATTTGGACATTTCAAGATCAGCATTTTATATAGTGTGGCTAAAAAGAGTATTTGGACATGGACAAGAATTTTGTGAACAAACGATTCGTGAGTCCTTTTCATTGTAAAAGTGAAGTATGATTACAGAGAAGGTGGACTTGTGTGATCTTCAGTAGAGATGGAAGGGGACATGAGGACTGCCAAGCACTCGCTTTGCCTTTGTAGGGTGGAAAGCCACCTATGTGCCCCGAAGCCCATGTCGGAGCTGATAAATGGGAGGTAGAGATGATGGATCATACTCTCATCGAATTCTTAATGTCAACCCAAGTAACCTGCGTTTTACTTTCTTCAATTACGGCTTGTTTTGGATTTTCCTTGTACTAAATAAAAACTTTAACATGCTGTCAACCATACACATCCATTATTTTCTAGAGAGAGAGAGAGAGAGAGAGAGAGAGAGAGAGAGAGAGAGATTCTACCTAAGCTGTATACCAAAACTGTCACTTAGACAAAAACAAGCTTACTGTACATCAAGAATAACCAAGAAAGGATCTTGGAAATACAGTCTTAAAACAAGCTTACTTTACATCAAGAATAACCAAGAAAGGATCTTGGAAATACAATATGTGAAGTCGAATATGGAAGGTAACTCACTACACGGTTGTAGTGAGCCCCATTCGGCCGTCCATCTTGGCACCAATGGCTCGGATTTAATCCAAACTCCAAATGATCCAAGCCGTTCATTGTTTGGATCAAAATTCGAGAGTTCATTACCGAGATGAACGGCCGGATGGGCTCACTACAACCCTGTATTGAGCCCCTCACTATCCCATACCCGGCGAATATAAAGGGGGTGATGCTACCAAGAAAATAAAGGGGTAAAGGGTTTGATATTTAAGTAGTATAAAAGAGTTTTTCTTTTTCATTTAGTTATAAAACAGCTTTCAGAAAACTTGACAACAGCCTTTTTCACCATTTTTTCTAGGAGAAGTATCAAGATGCAGTTAATTATCTGACGTCGAGAAAAATGCTATGTCAGAATGTTTTGCGGTAATACAGCTTCATGGGCAATGAACTATAGACACAGAGAGAGAGAGAGAGAGAGAGAGCAGACTAGAACCGTCATAAGGATTCTCTTATCAGCATAGGAACACAAGGCTTCCACCTTCATATAGTCTCACTGTTAGAAATGCATTTGATTGAAGGTGTTGAACTATCTAGTTCAATAACGATGATCTATCGATATTCTCATTTGGCTCGTCTCTGCATCAACAGTAGAACAAATAAGCAGAAACTACACAGCCCTGGCTTCGAAATCTGAAGCATGTACAATATTTTTCTATATAACATCTGTAGCAGTAATATAGTCATCGAAGGTTCAGATTCTAAGGAATGGTCCCATTATAAATAATCGAGAGCGAACCCCATAGTAATTGAAGTTTCCCACTAACATAAACATAACAAGTTCTAAGTAGCACAACTCGAAGGATCGCTTTGAATCCAATGTCCACAACAACATTTTGATGCATTCCCATATAATGTCAAACGGAAAATAATGCATCATGGATTTTGGTGGAAAGGATAAGAAGATAATGAAGTAACGAAGCTAAATTTATTTCTTTCGTTTCTCATCTTCCTTTCTCTTGGTAAATGACTCCACAATTCCACGATCCATAAACACACTAAAGGACCTATGGGTTGCATAATAAGCTATAGTATTGATTACAATGGAAGAACAATTTGGCAAGTCTTGTACAATGCAACCAGAGGGAAGCCTCCTACAATTCACAAATGGGTGTGCATCTGAAAATTCATGGATGCCTTCAACGGAAACATCAACTACGGCCCACACCCCCTCCATGGGCTGCTTGCAGAAACGGAGAAACTTTATATGTCGAACGAGGACCAATGGTGAAAGAGCTTGGAACTCCGCATGCATCTACAAAGTGATAATTTAAGTGGAGGGTTTGAACAGAAGGAAAAAAGCACAAAAGAATATTCGAAAAGAAAGAAGACCAATACCAGTTGCAGAGCACAATTTCTGGAACCAGTCGTTCCACTGAAAATCACATTTGCATATGCTCTACCAACCATGCACAGAAACATTTATGTCCATTGATTCTACACAAAAGGGTGCATATAAAATAACTATCAACCGCATTGAAGCATGGAGTATTTCAATTCTGAATTCAATGGTAAACAGAAGCCTCTACACTTACATGGAAAATTGATTCAAGTGGCCATTCAGGAGGCATTATATAGAAAATATGGCAACCAGATCGACCAAAGTCCAAAGGTAATTCTAGGATAACTAATCTTCATGAAAGTAAAGAAGGACAAATCAAAAACAAAAAAATATATATATATCAATGAGTGAATAGCTTACCACATCCATCAATGTCTCCACAATAGCCAAGCTATTAATGGCCACTGAACCAGTTGCCCTTGTAGCCTCGGTTACAAGATCACAGGGTTTCATTCCAGTATAAGGAGGACATGACCTCATGTACGCCTCATGGTTTAATACTTCCGTTCCTCCATCTAAGCTTTTCAACCATAACGGATTATCAATCTGAGCCAACTTAATTAACTCATCCAACGCACGCAATCCAAGTTCTAGAAACACCGGTTTCTCCAAATGTATATCAGGTCCACCCATGCCAACCGTTGATGTTGTGGGAGGCATGGATGCTACAGGCAACGCATTCAAGAACCCATCTTTAGAATCAAGTCCCATGGAAAAAGTGGTGTCGACTAAACTTAAACCGTCAAAGCCATGTTGTCCTACCGCAATTTCCAAGCTAGAGTTTGACATTGGAGAGGGGAATGAAGCGGCTATCGATGATATTGGCCTCCCTAAGAATCTGTTCGCCAAGGTGGAGACCCGAGTTAGTTCGTCCTTTAATCGAGCATTCTCGACCCTAAAATGGTTTTCTTCAATATAGACGTCACTCAGAATTGCTGAGCCACCACAGTTGTTGCAAATCGGATTCCTCATAGCCTCCTTCATTCTAATATTCTCAATTATGAGTCGATCCATTTGCTGTTTAAGGATACTGTTTTCACAGCATTCCAATTGGGTCTGATCCAATCATAATTTTCAGTTCTAGTAAAAAAGGGGACAATGCTTACTTGAAAAATAAACCAAATTGAGAACAAAAAGGAAACAATGTCAAACAAATTACCTTCAACTGGGTTCGCCGATTCTGAAACCAAAACTTAACTTGCTTGCTATCCAAGGATAGCTGCTTACCAAGTTCAAACCTTTCATTCTCATTAGGACGATTACAGTTTTTGAAATAGCTGTAAAAGTAAAGCGTAATATTCATTAGCAGATAACACAAATTAGTGACTCATGAAGTCAAGACAACAAAAACATTTCAAGCAAATTTTACGCTTCAAGCACTTTAATTTGTTCAGGAGTGTGCCGATGGTATTTCTTCTTCTTTTTCCGTTTACCGCTTCTGCCGTCCTGATCATCGCTTGAAGCGCTTTCAAATTGATCACTTTCACAGAATCCCTCAAGTCCATTTTCTTTGAACATTCCGAAAAGTCTAGGGTCCAAATCTTCCCCCATCATAGCCATCTCACCTCTAACCTCCATATTCAGATTATGCATATGATCAATCCAGAATATAAACCAAAAACTAATTACATTAAACAAGAAATAATATACACCAAGAATTGAAGGTAATTGACTATATAGTTGTAGACAAATGGAGATGGCGGGAATGAATTCATGTATCCGACCCCAATTTGAAAAGGAAAACTAGGCTTAGTTTGTTTTGGTGTGATACCCGGAATTAAACTACCAAAAATTAACTGGAAAACTAAAGTAGAATATAGATGTATCAAAAGAAATATAATGAAAAGTGAGAACACTGGACAAGAATTTAGGCATGTCCAACATGTGTACGAAGAGTGTCGTGTCGTGTCCGTCACCAACACGTGTTGGACAGGGATACATGAGGCCGGTAGATTCATTCTTGCTTTTTAGATCTAAAGTGATCACATACACTCACAAATTAATTGTGGACCTTTCCAAACCTTGCCCAAAGTGGATATTACTACTAGTAAATCAAAGGAACGAATTGGTGTGAAATTTTTATAAAGTTGTTTTACAATGATTTCCAATATTATCCCAGCAGTAATAAAATTTTACAATTAATGAAAAATTTAGGGCAACGTAACAAAATTAATCAAGCTCAACAAACATGATGTAACCAACTAGGGGTGGGGGGCAGGGGTGGAGCCAGGGAGAGGCCAGTAGGGTGGTTGCCCCTGCAAGAAGGGAAAAAACATCTACTATTATATCGGAAAAAAAAATCCCTATGAATTATATAGGCTCGCCCTGAGTAGTGAAATTCTTGGTTCCGTCCTCGGGTGGGGCAGAGGAAACACAGTTTCCCAGTTCCCTTTATAACTCCAATGTCTATTTCTACAAAAAAAAAAAAAAAAAAAGGAGACTACTATGATTTAAGTTGCAGGCTTGTGGAGTCTCGATTAGTTGCAGTGATCAAAACCCAGAAATTCATCACCAGGGTTCAATGGAGTCTCAAACAAGAGCACACACCTCTCAAAAAGTTGAGGTAAGAAATGGAGAACTAAAGAGATGCGAGACATTTACCTTTCTTTTACAGCATTCATGCAAAAACGTTGGTCATCTGTGTGGTGTAATCTAGAGGGTTGTTCTGATATTTAAATTAAATAGAAAATTGGCCTAAAGGCCAAGTTTGGGGCTGTAAAGGTGTTTAGTCCAACTTAATTTATTTTAAAGCTTCCAATACATTGATGTGAAATTTTTTAGGGTCCAAGGACAACACTAGACAAAAATACCCTTAATGATAAAAAAAAATTATACAAAAAAAGGCCGGTACATCACCCTTTGGATGTTGTTGAGTGTTGACCGACTACCCTTTAAAGTGACATCACTCTGCGTCACTTTTCTTCTCTTGCAGGCTGCAACCCCTCTCTCTCTCTCTCTCTCTCTCTCTCTCTCTCTCTCTCTCTCTCTCTCTCTCTCTCTCTCTCATGCGTGAGTCAGGCAGTTTAATTCTGGGATTGAGTTCAATTTTTTCTCTTTAATTTTGGGATTGAGTTCAATTTTGGGGTTCAATTTTAGAGGAGTTAGGCTCTTTGGGATAGGTTATAGTTGGTTTAGGCATTTTGGGTTTTGGCACTTAGAGTGCACTTTCCAATTATAGGGTTTAGTGGTTTAGGCACTTTCATAGGGTACCCTAGGGTTTAGGATTAGAGTGCACTTTCCAATTATATGGTTTTAGTGGTTTAGGCATTTTCATAGGGTACCCTAAGGTTTTAGACACTTTTATAGGGCACCCTAGGGTTTTAGGCACTTTCATAGGAGACTCTAGAGTTTAGGTTTAGGCACTTTCATTAGGCTTGGGGGTTTAGGCACTTTCATGAACTAACGGAGGCATTTTTGGAATGTGTAGGTGATTTGTCCTCTTGGCATTAAAAAATTAATTTGTCATATTTCCATGATTAACTCCTATACCATGTCCTTGTCGACGAAATACTCTAAATTAAATGAGAATATAGTGAGGAGACGATATAGGGCAAGCAAGAATTGAAGTGTAAAGAATATCTTTTATGTCATGCTTGTTTATTGCTATAAATAATATCTCCCAATAGAATTTAGGGATTGCACAAACAATTTGTTGACGAAATTGATCACGCAAACATTCTGAACCATATTATTTTGGATTCATCAAATATTTCTTGCAGATCGTGTGGGAGACGTTAATGAAAACATAATGGCCCTGTTCGGTTTGAGGTTTTCGTTTTGTTGACATCATCATTTCTCTCATTTCTCTCTCTATCTCTCTCCACTCATTACACCTGCTTACATCATCAAAACTAAACTAAACTAAACTACAAACCAAACACAACCAATAGCATTACGATATGATACCTATTAATGCAACAAGGTAGAGATTGTTGTCGAGAGTAATCATTCCTAGACAACTAAAAAAAAATTATCTTTATAAATCAAAAATTAAGTTAATTAATTTTAATAACTCTCAATTAAAGGGAGATTAGAAGACAGACAAACTAACGAACACGTATAATTTCGAGATTTGCATGCTTTATATTTTTGTCTTTCGGCACCTCATAAGTAAGATGTTGAACACGAAAAAGGGGGTATACCGTATACTACCACCATGTTTCATTTTCCGCGATTTCAATTGGCCTAGTCTTGATTGGGGATTATGTGTGTATTATGTAGGTAATTTGGTGTGCTAGGAATGATGCTTTATTTAAGGTAGAGTTTTGCTCTTTACATGAAGTTACGTCTCAGTTTCACGGAAAAAAATTTGTTCACCTTCACCAAAAGAGGGTGAACAAAACCCTTACCCTGATTTGTTGAATGGCGTGAGGTCCACCAAAAATTGTGTGGATCCCACCACAAAATGATGTCACGTTTACAAAAATTTGTATTGATTCCGTGGACCCTACACTATTTCAACTAATCATGGTAAGGGTTTTGTTCACTCTCTTTTGGTGAGGGTGAACAAATTTTTTAACGGATTGTTTGAGCACCAGGCTGGGTGAGGATTTTGTGCTGCTAGAGAAGAGTGGTTGCCCTATAAAAGCATCAATATCAGCATACTCAAACTCACTTTTGAGGTAAAATAGAGAGGGAAACCCGCAAAAACTTTAGAAATTCAGCCTCCCTTGTTGCACTCAACAATCTATGAAAGCTACAGTAACTTGACAAAAATGACGAACAACTGTTCACTCACCTCTCGTTTTTTTATTACTTTTCTACGCCTGGAACACGAAAGCTCGAGTGTTTTCCGTTTTTTTTAAGGTGTGGCGGATGCCTCTTGTTTCAAGTTTGTGAGGAATAATTACGACGAAAGGCCTGCTAAATGTTTTGGCCCTGTTCGGTTTAGAGTTTTGTTTTAGTTTTGGTTTTGTTGACATCATCATTTTCCTTATTTCTCTCTCTATCTCTCCACTCATTACACATGCTTACATCATCAAAACTAAACTAAACTACAAACCAAACACAACATTTGTGTTTGTTACAGATGGCTTGCTAAATGTTGTGTGTTTGTTACAGATGGGGCGCGATTGGCTAAGTCCTTGCATGGGGGGCTTCTGCTTGTAGAGAGTTAGCGGAAAACTCAAAAGACATGTGCTAGACATGTATTTATTAGTTGTCTCTCTTTTCCAACTATTTTACTCTTGTAGTTGTGCATAATATCTGTATATATTTAAGATGTCATTTAGTGTGTTTGTTGATGTTCAACGGTATTCCATCCACATGTATATATACGAGGGTTTGCCCGTGCCTAAAGGCACGAAGAAACACGTTCTGAACATAGTTTATTTGAATTATGCTTCTCTTACCTGCCAACCATGCCGACTTCTCCTAGTAGTGTTTTTAAAGAACCTTTAAATTGAGTTCGTCTAATAAACGGATTTAAATAATTACGGAACATATCAATTCAATGCATCATAAAAAATTATCCAAAAAATAGCACATTTTTTTGTAATACCTTGAATTACCTAAAACATGAACAAAAATCTCACGTGAAATACTAAAACATAAAACAAACAAAAATGGATATCGGAAGAGGAGTGTGACAGAAATAAATTCACATTTAGGGCTTAACATGAAGTGAGACTATTAGCAAATTTCATACACGTGCCGTTGGCTACGCGTTGTCTTCAAGAATGTTGTTTCCGTTGTTTATAGGTACGACGAATGCCTTTGAACTTTCTCATCATTTCTTTTTGGAATATGCATGTATCAAGTTGAATACAATTTCTCCATGTCGGAGCATGCACGACAATCTAGTTATTTTCTGGAAAAAAAAATTCATGTTAATGTGATATTAGATATCACAAATGACATAAATTCAATTGAAGTTACCTCATTACGATGCTGCCATTGAAGCAATCTATTTGTGTGAATCATCCTCAAGTCCATAGCATTTTCAAAACCAATCATCTTGAAGTAAAACTAAACCAGTATTAAATCATTTGAAAAGTTACATACTCCACTAAACAGACAAATTTATTTTAAACAATGTATATTTTTCGAAGCAACACACTTTACTTTACGCCATATTTTCTTAATATTAATTATTTTTATGCAACGGAATTATTTATTTTCTTTATATTCACACTCTACTTTACGTCATATTTGTTTGAGTCTGACATGCGACACATTTTAAAAAGGCGTAGAAGAAGGAATCACACCATCAAAAAGGACTTAGACATAGTTAAACTTGTGCTATTTTACAAATTACGGTAACCAAAAATTGATCATCCAACATGGGCTTCACCATGATTTTGTTGGTCCATAAAATAATCGTCACTCAAATAGCGTTGCACTCGTGTGTTTTCACACCAAATAGGATTCGCTTTCAGTTTGATGGTCTATCTATTGACTGGTCCACACATTAAAATGAAAAGAAATAAAATTAAAAGAAAAGAAAGAGAGGTAAAGAATAAAACCATACCACCAAAAGAAGTTCTAAGAAATTCGCCACACGTCCATTGAATTAAACCTGCAAAAACATATTAACTCGAGGAAGATATATAGAGGAGGGGAAGGGGAACCCTAACTATAACTTGATGAACTTGACTATAATCTATATGAGAACATATAAAAATAAGAAACACAGTGTAAGAGGTAAAAGAACTTAACCATAAGCAATTTTCGGTTAAAAAATAAAGGAGCAAATATGATGAAAAGATCAAAATTAAGATTAAAAACATGAAAGAAAGATCTTACCCACTTCCAAAGCTTGATAGTGGCTCCGACTATCTTCACGATTCAGAATCAAGCTTCCTGTGAAGGACATCAATATATTCAACTTAATTTAGAATTTTAGAATCTAAAACAATTCGAATTAGATTACCACAAAAAAAATCAAAACAAAAGTGATAATGGCTCATACCCATTAAAAATGACAGAAAAAAAGGTTTCTTTCACTTGTTCCAATATCCACCGTTGAAAGATGGTTCGAGGAGGAGGCGATCAAGGCGGCGATGAGGGGAGGGGAGAGGGAGAGGGAGAGATGGGAGAGCAGAGAAGTAGCGTATTATTGAGAAGAGAGAGAGCAATGTTTTATGAAAGAGGAAAGTAATGGGGGATAATGAAACAAAAATGACCGTTTATGGTAACTTAATGAAATCTGACTATTGAAAATCTCTTGAATATAGCTCCCACTGATCCTTGGTTCAAATTTTGAATGAAGCTTATTGATGTCCGTTGGATAAAATTTAGACTTTAGTCTCACCGTCAAACACTTTCTTGCACTTTTGATTGCAAGATCCTTGAAGGCAGAATATGGGCCCTAGGATTGAAAGAAAGATTCAATCATCATTAAATCAAGGCCCTCCAATGTGCCACGGAGGACACTTGTGAGAGAGACATTTCTGAAAACCCTTGTGTAATGTAATATAGATTGATCTCAACAGAGTTTGGGGGACAGATCCTCTATTAATCGGACGATCTTTTATGTCAAAAAAAAAAAGAAAAAGAAGTGAACATGGCATAGCAAATTTGAAATTAGTATGATCATAATGTGGAACACAAGTTTATTGCAGGGGCCAAATCCAAAATAATGAAGAGTGGTAGCAGCACACAGAGTCAGCACATTTGTGAATTGAATACAATACCGAACAATATCGTGTCTGAAACTAGAGTTAATCAGAGGCTCAAGAGTCAAAAACAATGGAAAGCATATGAATTCCAGAGAAACTTAAATGAAGACAAGAAGGGCAGAGAAAAAATTTCAAGATATCAAGGACAAAAATATTGCATAATGAAAAATAAAAGTAAGACATCTGTTTGTGAGACATATAGTCAGGGGGACTTATAAGGACTGTCAGTGAAGCAGTGGCCAAACGACGGGAAGACTAGGTATGTCATTTACGTGAAGAAGAGAACGTAAAAAGAAAATGTTGAGATAGGGTCGAGTAAGAAGAATGTGATGCTTGTACATACCCAAAAAAAAAAATGCCAAAAAGAGCTTAGCAAGAAGATAGAAAAAATTCTCAAAATGTATGTATTTAGCGAATTCAAACAGTTCCTTTCTGTTTAAGAGTGATCTTGTCCCCAAGGCTAAGAGCGATTCCTTGTGTCTTGCTCCTTATTCTGATGTAGCCGCTCAGTTTTCCATCCTCTTGCTTCTCAATACTCAAATTCACCAAAGCGTCCTCCCCAAAAATACTTTTTGCATAGAGGTTAGCGGCAAGGAATCCACACTCACCTTCAAGAGCCGACCTGGTTTATCAATCAGCAAAAACGAAATGATGACATTTGTTGAAAAATAAGGAACAAAAAACAATGAAAGTATTGTGAACAAGGAGAGAGAGAGAGAGAGAGTTTTGAAGGACTTACGGTGGAGTAAGGCACTTCATATTTGTTGACTTGATGATATGGCTCAGAAATCCCTTTTCATTTTGAATAACAGTATTAATAGCAACCTGAAACAATGGTAACAGCCTGCTTTTAACATCAAATCCATAGCACATCATTTAAATACCAATAAGATTAGAATCCTGCCAAAGGAAGCTAATAAAGCATAAGAAAAGATGTTTCACAAGGAGAAGGGGAGGTGAGAAGCAGAAAACTACAAAGGTCTAGCTTAATCTCATCACTACGCATACCAATAGGGCAGAATAGCCCTTACTGAAAATATGGAAGCAGAATACTACCAGTTCCATACCGTCACTGACTTGCAATCAATTCACTACATCAAAGTAGAAATGATACGGTATATAGAAGCACCCTAATTTTGGAATCGTACAGCATCTATTAAAGTATACTCCTTTAACTTGCAACTAAATAGAACCCAATCAGAAAAGCCTAAGAAGCTGCATTTCCTGCATGCATGTTCATGAATCTACTAAACACGAAGAGTAGTGTAATGGAGCTCCCTGCCAAGTATTCAAACAGCATTAGAGCCCATGGACGTATCACACACGTCAACAACCATCCACAAAATAAGTCAGTAAAGAAAACAGACCAACTTGAGAGAGAGAGAGAGAGAGAGATCCGACATATATAGCGTTGACATAATCATTGGCATCAATAGTGCCCCCACCAATCATACTTCTCCAACACCACTACAAGAGACAAAAGAACTGGACTTTTTTCTGATCTTGTTTGACATTTTCATTATGAAGTAACGAAGTGATTTATAGATATAATCTTACATGAGATACAAATCTTCTGAAGTTGTTACATATTAAACCATGATCTAACCATTGTCTTGTAACTTCAATTCTAGAAACACAATATATAATATACCTGTCTATGCTGAAAACTAAAACAAGTATGAGACGCATTATTAACATGGTCTGCAGTTAATAAAAGTGTTTGTTGCCAAAATAGTTTCAAAAAATCGACAAAAAGAGTAATTTTAGTAGATACAATATAGAACACTATTACACTGGTAGGCAAGAAAAGGAAGATATACCTTGTTTTCCCATTCGAACTCAGCCCACATAGTTCTGAACGCCACATCAGAACAAGTTGCAGGAGAAATGTAATCCATGATGTCAATGTGAATGTCATTGAGGACTATGACATTTCGCTCAAGAACATTTGACGTCTCATAGACAATATTCCCAAATATTACTCCAGTTTCAGTTGAAGAAACTTTAATATTGGCCCTTATCTGCTTGCTCGATTCTGGTGCTAGCGTGTAGTTTTGCGGCCGTTCAACAAGTTTGAGGTCACCCATGGTTGCCAACTCCAAGCACAGATTTTGGAGGGTCTCCTTGGTGCGGTTGATGACAGTAACATCGAGGATGATGTCATAATGATGAACTGTCACATAAGCTTCAGCATAAACAGGATCACTGAATCCTGTGAGTTGGAGAATGCGATTAAGTTTATTCGCATCATGACCATCTTTCATGAATTCTCCCGTAGCACGCTTTAAGTCATCGTGCACCTCATCTTCCAACTCAAGCTGGCTCATACCCTGACAATTATGTGGATTTAAAAGAAAAGAAAAAACATAAATGAGATGAGATCCATGCAAGACAAGAACGAAATGGGGTAGGAAGAGAAAAAATTACAATCCACTGATTACAGGACAAATATCACAAAACTGTATGCAGATAGATGATATTTTCACTCTAGCTCCTTGATATTCAGCATGGTAAAGACTAAATGATCCAAGCAACTAGCACAAGGTCAAGAGCAGAGGAAAAGCAGTCGACGCCTAAGGTTCAGTCAGTTCACCAACTCCCCAACTCAGATCAAACCCCGGAAGCCCCTTTCCCTTCTCCCCAGCCCCACTCCAAAAAAAAAAAAATTAACACAAATAAATAAATAAGCAACCATACATTCAAACTGTGTATAATTAAAGAGTAGGGTGGAATTTGGCAGGAAGGAGAAGTGAATTGTAAAGAACAAGAATAGTGTTGAATAGGATGGCCTCAAGTACAGAAAACCAGCGGGGAAAGAAACAGAATCAGGAGTTGGGAGTCATGACACAAGGAAATGAAAGAGGGTAAACAAGTGGGGAAAAATGACAAAGTATTTGTTGGC
Organism: Vaccinium myrtillus; assembly: GCA_016920895.1. Taxonomy (NCBI): domain Eukaryota; kingdom Viridiplantae; phylum Streptophyta; class Magnoliopsida; order Ericales; family Ericaceae; genus Vaccinium; species Vaccinium myrtillus. The sequence continues at coordinate 13,854,370 of CM029274.1, forward strand.
TAAATACGGACAAAAAAACAAGATAATAAATGACAAGAAATGGTGTTCAGTGTTCACATAGAAGATAAAGAAAGGTTATTTGCAGACTCAATATGTCATCTCCAGATAATGACAAGCACAGAATCGACAAAGAATGAAAAAGCAAATCAGAATCAAATGCTCGTTCTTTATGGCATCAAAATGAAAACACATCAAACCTCAAGTCAACATGATAAATTGTCAACAATAATATTTT